>CM059340.1:2979150-3023825 GCA_030340685.1 Protosalanx chinensis
CACACAACACACACACACACACATCACCCCACGTGACCAAACGCACACTAACGACAGCAGTGACTTTGCTGACTCAAAACTTTTTTGGGGGGACCTCACCAAACACACACACACACACACCAACACACACACATCCCTGTGTGAACATTTCATTGGTCAACAATAAAGTCCTGTCAGTTTAAGATGAAGTCTTAGGGCTGTGTTCACCGTGACAGACACACACACAGCCATTCTCTTCATACCTCCACCAACAACATTCTTGCCCATCAAGAGCAGCAGCGGTTAACCCTGAAAAAAGACTCGTCCAATCAACCAGCGGTTCAGCCCTGTCCAATCACAGGCCTGCTCGGGCCTTTCGGATCTGCAATCTTTCTCTCAGCTGTGACCTGCTTCCTCAAAGAAGAACGCTTCGCCTCTCTCAGGAAGATGTGAAACCTGTCGATTCTCACAGCGTCGCCAACGAAGAAATAGAGAAAAACGAGCTTCTCCCGGTCATAGATGTTCTGAAACCGAGATGTGCTTTTTGAAGCGCAAACTGAGGTACTTCATCGCCTTCAAACGGTTTGAGGAGACACGGAGATAGATGGTGGAAACCGACCCAAAATGGCATCTCCAGGAACAGGGGGAGTCGTCACTTTGAACCTTGTTACAGCTGGGGGCTGCTTTCAACGCTGGAGGCTCCTGTGTGTCCGGAAGCTTCCGTCTGTCACCTTCCAGCTTTCGAACAGAGGGTGGCGGGGGCGACGAGCCGGTCTGTCCTTCCTTCAGGAGCGCTGGTGCCAAACTGGTGCCATCGAGGGCCAAGAGGGTGCAGGTTTTCCCCTATGTGCACACGTAGCCGGGTATTTTGAGAAAACGAATACAATCATATGAAAAAGTTTGGGAACCCCTCTCAGCCGGGCATTATAATTGACTCTGCTTTCACGCAAAAAAAGATAAAAGTGGTATGTCTTTCATTAACCAGGAAGATCTAAGTACTGGGGTGTTTTCCAAACAAAGATTTTTAGCGAAGCAGTTTTTAGTTGTATGAAATTAAATAAATTTTGAAAAACTGGCTGTGCAAAAATATGGGTACCCTTCTGATTTTGCTGATTTGAATGCACTGAACGATTCCAGGTGGAACCACACCGTCTCTAACATGACAGTAAAGCGGTACAGGATATCTATCTGCAGATGTATCAGCAGTGATGTATCCAGCCAAAGATATGATGATGTTGTTATGTACACAGAGATAAACCCGCCGTTCCAAGCCTGGTGCAGTCCGTATTAAACGCCCTGAACATAAGTAGTCTAGCAGACAAGCTTACGTTTGTTTTATAGCATCTTATCAGCACAGTTTAGAGAGCGAGAGAGAGGGAGGGGGAGTGAGCGAAGGAGAAAGGCGTGCAGAGAGGTGTGTAGAGCAAAGAGAGAGAGGAAAAAAGCTAGAAAAAGATCGAGTGAAGAGAGTTATGAAAATGGATAGAGAGATCAAGCCATAAAAGAGAGAGAGAGAGATGAACCTAGGGGGAAAGAGAGACGGCAGAAAGAGGGGGGGAGAATGAAAAAAAAGTGCGCGTTCGGTTTTTCAGCGGGGCCAGAATTCCCCTTCTCCACATTCCTAAATCATTCTGGGCCGAGTTCTTTGGCAGCTGCCCCAGAGCCACAAGGTAACATAAACATTTAAGAGCAGGGGGGCGTGCACGGGGCGTGCACGTGGGCTCCCAGAGGCCGCTTACATTCGTCCATCCTCCGACCCGATACAGGAGGGGTCACACCCTCTGGTGAGGAGCAGAAGACCCCCCCCCCCCCCCCCCCCCCATCATCTCTCTCCTTCTCTCATCTCCCTCCCTCCTCTAGTCTGTTGCTTGGTTCTGTTCTTCAGATGTTTTCTGACAGTGGGGGAGGGGGGGGGGGGGGGGGGGGGGGGGGGCTGTGGAGCTGTGGGGTCGCTTCTAACTCATCCAGGGTGGGGGGGCCGGCCCTGCGGACCTCTACGGGTGGGTCTCGTCTGTCCGCACACACACACACACGTGTAGACATGCACACAAACACACAGCACACAGCACTCTCAACACTCTCAACACGCTCTCTCACACACAAACACACATGCAAACATGTGAGCGCTAAAGCCAAGATGAATCTGTCTGTGATTCCAGCTGCTACAGAACATGTTACTGTTCCTTTCAGCACACAGGCCTCCCATTAGAACCTGCCATTAGAACCTGCCATTAGAACCTGCCATTATAACCTCCCATTAGAACCTCCCATTAGAACCTCCCATTAGAACCTCCATTAGAACCTCCCATTAGAACCTCCCATTAGAACCTGCCATTATAACCTCCCATTAGAACCTCCATTAGACCTCCCATTAGAACCTCCCATTAGAACCTCCCATTAGAACCTCCCATTAGAACCTGCATTATAACCTCCCATTAGAACCTGCCATTATAACCTCCCCCCTAGAACCTCCCATTAGAACCTGCCATTATAACCTCCCATAAGAACCTGCCATTAGAACCTGCCATTATAACCTCCCATTAGAACCTGCCATTAGAACCTGCCATTATAACCTCCCATTAGAACCTGCCATTAGAAACCTGCCATTAGAACCTGCCATTATAACCTCCCATTAGAACCTGCCATTAGAACCTGCCATTATAACCTCCCATTAGAACCTCCCATTAGAAACCTGCCATTATAACCTCCCATTAGAACCTCCCATTATAACCTCCCATTAGAACCTCCCATTAGAACCTGCCATTATAACCTCCCATAAGGTGGGGAGTCAGATGGCTCAATGGGTTAAGGCGTTGGCCTCATGAACGGAAAGGTTGTGAGATCGAGCCCCCGCTGTGGCTATATGACTTTGTGTCCTTGGGGCAAGGCACTTCACCCTACTTGCCTCAGGGGAGAATGTCCCTGTACTTACTGTAAGTCGCTTTGGATAAAAGCGTCTGCTAAATGAATAAATGTAAATGTAAAATAAGAACCTGCCATTAGAACCTGCCATTAGAACCTCCCATTAGAACCTGCCATTAGAACCTGCCATTATAACGCTCCCATTAGAACCTGCCATTAGAACCTGCCATTAGAACCTCCCATTAGAACCTGCCATTAGAACCTGCCATAAGAACCTCCCATTAGAACCTCCATTAGAACCTGCCATTATAACCTGCCATTATAACCTCGCCATTAGAACCTCCCATTAGAACCTGCCATTAGAACCTGCCATTAGAACCTGCCATTAGAACCTGCCATTAGAACCTGCCATTATAACCTCCCATTAGAACCTCCCATTAGAACCTGCCATTAGAACCTGCCATTATAACCTGCCATTATAACCTCCCATTAGAACCTGCCATTAGAACCTCCCATTAGACCCGCCCAGAACCCTAACCGTTTTAGGAACCCTGAAGCCAGAGGTCTAAAGATGATCAGCGGCACCTGATCTTCCAGACTTTGGACGAGACCAACACACACCTGCACCAACACACACCTGCACCAACACACACCTGCACCAACACACACCTGCACCAACACACACCTGCACCAACACACACACCTGCACCAACACACACCTGCACCAACACACACACCTGCACCAACACACCACTGCACCAACACACACACCTGCACCAACACACACACCTGCACCAACACACACCTGCACCAACACACACCTGCACCAACACACACCTGCACCAACACACACCTGCACCAACTCACACACCTGCACCCAACACACACACACACACGTTCACACAGTGACAGCACACACACACACCAACACACACCTGCACCAACACACACCTGCACCAACACACACCTGCACCAACACACACCTGCACACCAACACACACCTGCAACAACACACACCTTCACACCAACACACACCTGCACACCAACACACACCTGCACACCAACACACACCTGCACCAACACACACACACACGTTCACACAGTGACAACACACACACCAACACATATGCACCAACACACACACGCACCAACACACACACAAACACACATACATGCACCAAAACACACACACCTGCACTAATACACACACACACTCACACAGTGACAACACACACACATGCACCAACACACACACACACACCAACACACACACACCAACACACACACAGCACACACACACACATGCACCAACACACACCTGCAGCCAACACACACACCTGCACCACACACACACACACGTTCAGCACAGTGACAACACACACACCAACACATATGCACCAACACACACACGCACCAACACACACACAAACACACATACATGCACCAAAACACACACACCTGCACTAATACACACACTCACACAGTGACAACACACACACACACACATGCACCAACACACACACACACACCAACACACACACACACACACACATGCACCAACAGCATACACACATGCACCAACACACACACACACCAACACACACTACACACCTGCACCAACACACACACATGCACCAACACACACACATACACACGCTCACACAGTGACGACACACACACTCACACACACCGTGCTGCTGCCCGGCCCTTTCCTCTACGTATCGCCTCACCAAAAACTCTGTCACGAGGCAGGCTGGGAAATGGATGTCTTCCTCCCCGCTGATACGAACAACCATTAATATGTTAGCAGGGTCTGACTCTGCAAAGAAAGGACAGGGTGCGTGTGTGTCCTGTATGTGTGTGTGTCCGTGTGTGTCGTGTGGAGGTGTGTCTGTGTGTGTCTGTGTTTGTGTGTGGGTGTGTGTCTGTGTGTGTGTGTCTGTGTTTGTGTGTCTGTGTGTGTGTCTGTGTGTGTGTCTGTGTGTGTGTGTGTGTCTGTGTGTGTGTGTGTCTGTGTGTGTCCGTGTGTCTGTGTGTGTGTGTGTGTGCGAGCGCACTTGTACGTCTCCGAACATGTGACGTGAGCGATAGCTCGCCGGTGGCGGCGGGCCAAGAACAACGCTATTGACGGTTTCCTTCCTGCCAATCAGATGGAGGAGTGGGAGGGGCCTGTCTGGGCCAGCTGCGAAGACCGCTTGTTCGCGAGGACCTGGAGAACCTGGCAACCTCTCCCTTCCTCTGTTCAAGAGGACCTTGCAGAACCTGGCAACCCCTCTCTTCCTCTGTTCAAGAGGACCTTTCAGAACCTGGCAACCCCTCCTTCCTGTTAGACGTCACGGATCTGACGATTGGTGGGCAAACATGAGGGGAAATGATAGAGAGACCAAGAACTAACAAAGCAAGAGGAGAGTGAAAGACAAAGAGAAAGCGAGGAGAGGAGAGCGAGGGACTGAGGGAAAGAGAGAAGGCAGGAAAAATGGTGCGTTTGAACCAAGAATTCCAGAACCTCTCTTTGTTGTGTGTGTATGTGTCTGTAGGTGTGAGCGTCTGTGTGTGTCTGTGTGTGTGTCTCCTTACCTCCATTCTGTGTGATATACCTGACCCAGGGCAGGGCTTGGTATCCACTTTTCTCGATGATCTTCAAGTAGCGCACCTGGGGAAGAAACACAAGAGAGACAAAGAGAGAGATTTACTTGTTATTGTACGAACGAAGCACGATAAATCCTCCTCTCCCAGAACGGCTTGTGAGTCTTCTACCGCAGACGTCTGTAGCCACGGAGACAGACCGCACGGTGGAGACAGACCGCACGGTGGAGACAGCACGGTGGAGACAGACCGCACGGTGGAGACCGCACGGTGGAGACAGACCGCACGGTGGGGGACAGACAGCACGGTGGAGAGAGACCGCACGGTGGAGACAGACCGCACGGTGGGGACAGACAGCACGGTGGAGACAGACCGCACGGTGGGGACAGACAGCAGGGTGGAGAGAGACCGCACGGGGGAGACAGACCGCACGGTGGGGGACAGACCGCACGGTGGGGACAGAGCCGCCACGGTGGGGACAGACCGCACGGTGGAGACAGACCGCAGCGATCTGACAACATCCTTGTGCAACGTAGCCTCCGTGCTCGCAAGGCATGCAGCTCTTACCCTTACACTGAACACCTGTGTTTAGTCCATCCTCCCCTCACACACACACACACACACGCACACAACACACACAAACACACACACACACACACGCCTGCCAGGCAGATTTCTCCCCCTCAGCACAGGGAGGTGGTTACTGTTCAGAGTTGTTTACTGTTCAGAGCTGCTGATATTAATACTTGTGATGGAGGAACTGTCAGTGCTGGGGCTGTTAGGAAATCCAAGCCAACGATGCTACAGCTCACGACACACTACAACACACACACACGACAACACACACACACTACAACACACACACTACAACACACACACGACAACACACACACGACAACACACACACACTACAACCACACACTACAACACACACACGACAACACACACACGACAACACAACACAGCACACACTACAACACACACACTACAACACACACACGACAACACACACACGACAACACACACACACTACAACACACACACTACAACACACACACGACAACACACACACGACAACACACACACGACAACACAACACACACACACTACAACACACACACACTACAACACACACACACTACAACACACACACGACAACACACACACGACAACACAACACACACACACGACAACACACACACACTACAACACACACACGACAACACAACACACACACACTACAACACACACACACTACAACACACACACACTACAACACACACACGACAACACACACACGACAACACAACACACACACACTACAACACACACACACTACAACACACACGACAACACACACACACGACAACACACACACTACAACACCACACACACACACTATAACACACACAAACACTGCAACACACTAACACACACTACAACACACACACACTACAACACACACACACACTACAACACACACACACACACTACAGCTCACACACACTACAGCACACACACACTACCACACACACACACTACAACACACACACGACAACACACACACGACAACACACACACACGACAACACACACACACGACAACACACACACGACAACACACACACACGACAACACACACACACGACAACACACACACACTACAACACACACACTACAACACACACTACAACACACACAAACTACAAAACACACACTACAGCTCACACACACACACTCCAGCTCACACACACACTACAAAACACACACTACAGCTCACACACACACACTCCAGCTCACACACACACTACAAAACACACACTACAGCTCACACACACACACTCCAGCTCACACACACTCTACAACACACACACACTCCACAGATGGCACAGGAGCAGCCAGCAGGCATCTTCTCCCTCACGGTTGATGCAACAGGTCTACTACCCAGCGAGGGGGGGGGGGGGGTACGGGGGGGAGAAGAAGACGAGAGAACCCTGCGAGTCAGCAGAAAACAGATAACGTCAGGAGGAGGGGGGGGCGGGGGGAGGGGGGGGTTAACCACACTGACCTCCCCCGCTCCAATTCCAAACATCATTAAAACGTCGTCAATTACAACCGAAGACAGTCAATCACGCTGGAAGGACGTGTGTGTGTGTGTGTGTGTGTGTGCGCTTCTCTGCCGATCTTATCGGGGAGATTTCGGCTCCATATTCCTTCCTCGTAAAACAAACTGACAGCGAGCGGTTATGGGACGAACGAGAGCGTTTAAATGAGAAACACCTTGAGGTTGGGGGGGGGGGGGGGGAGAGAACAACAACAAAAAGCCGGGTGGGGGGAGGAGAGAGAAAGATATACGATGACAGAATGAGACAAAGAAGATGAGTGCAAAGCACAGAGAGAGAGAGAGAGAGAGAGAGAGAGAGACCAGCACTAAATCTTCCACCTAGATAAGGCCGTTTGGTAATAATGGAGGGAGAAAGTTCCAGAGGTTTAGCTGCCCGACATGGTGTGAATGGCCTGTGAGCTCACAGCCCAGATATCAGCACATCAACATGGAGTCTTGATCACAGCCACATGGGGAAGGGGCTCTTCGGGGCTGGGGAGCAGAGCGGAGGGACAGCGGGGAGACATCCATCTCTCCCAGGGTGGAATGAAGAAACACTGGCTGCGATTGGACCGGATACAAGGAAAACAAATCTTGATGCCCTGTGTATGGACGACAAGCATTTTCAGAAGAACCTGGTTTGGACGGCTAACATATCCCCTGAAACAGCCTGTGATGCTGCTGGACACTGGACATCCATCCATCCATCCCCAGGTGTCCTGAAGCCCTGAAGTCCAGAAGATCAGTCCTCCCTCAGGAAACTGCAGCTAAACGCAGTCAGGTGGCTCAGCGGGTTAAAGCGTCGCTCTCGTGAGCGGAAGGTTGTGAGTTTGAATCCCGGCTGTGGCTATGTGACGTTGTGTCCTTGGGCAAGGCACTTCACCCTACTTGCCTCAGGGAGAATGTCCCTGTACTTACTGTAAGTTGCTTTGGATAAAAGCGTCTGATAAATGAGGTATTATTATTATTATTATTAAACGCAAACTTTACCTGACGGTCTCCCTACCCAGAGACAGGCCTTAGGGGAAGGGATATCGACAGGCCGCATTCGTCCACCAATTAGAAAGGGGATCTGGTCCCACGAGCTAGAGCACAGGGCCAGACACAGGGCCAGTGGGCTTCAGTCCTCTGGGTAGAGGCTGTGAGGCGGGCAGGTGGGGGTGGGAGCCATGCTGTGCTCGGGACGCCCCCTCCCCCCCGGGCAGTAAGTCACGGCGGGAGCGCAGGCAGGGGGAACCGTGATTTAGGGTCCCCGGGTCTGGGGGATCCATGGGAGGTGAGATGCCGGCCTTCGGGTTGAATGCGGGGCGGGAAATTAACGGGGGGCTGGGTTGTGTGTGCGTGTGTGTATGTGTGTGTGTGTGGGGGGGGGGGTCTGACCCTGGGATGGGGAGTCTAGACAGCAGAAAAGGGGGGGGGGGGGGATTGTAGGAATGGGAGAAGTTCCGGTCTCGAATTCTCCTCCAACTTCAGAGAATCTCAACATGGGTGACCTTATTGGTCCGATGTCTGAGATTTCATTTATTATTTTTTAAATCTCCCTATCTCTCAATCTCAGACAGGACGTCCTTTACAAAGCTAAATAGCGAAATAACCCTTTAAAAAAAAACAGACAATATGTTCCCAATCGTACCAGATAAACCCAGATGAGGGCCGGCGGAACCAGAGAATGTTCTGGAATGAGAATGCAGCACATTCCACGGTCAGAAGGACCGCCGCTCTACTGTCGTGGAAAGGCCTTCTCCCTCGTGTTTTTATACCTCAAGCAACAGGGGGGGAGGCATTGTAGAACGGCCACGGATGGGGGCCTGTCTGGAGGCCTGACTGGGGGCCTGACTGGAGGCCTGACTGGAGGCCTGACTGGGGGCCTGACTGGAGGCCTGACTGGGGGCCTGACTGGAGGCCTGACTGGGGGCCTGACTGGAGGCCTGACTGGGGGCCTGACTGGAGGCCTGACTGGAGGCCTGACTGGGGACCTGACTGGGGGCCTGACTGGAGGCCTGACTGGAGGCCTGACTGGAGGCCTGACTGGAGGCCTGACTGGGGCCTGGGGGCCGGAGTGGAGGCCTGACTGGAGGCCTGACTGGGGACCTGACTGGGGGCCTGGGGGCCGGAGTGGAGGCCTGACTGGGGGCCTGACTGGAGGCCTGACTGGAGGCCTGACTGGAGGCCTGACTGGAGGCCTGACTGGGGCCTGGGGGCCGGAGTCGAGGCCTGACTGGAGGCCTGACTGGGGACCTGACTGGGGGCCTGGGGGCCGGAGTGGAGGCCTGACTGGGGGCCTGACTGGAGGCCTGACTGGGGGCCTGACTGGAGGCCTGACTGGGGACCTGACTGGGGGCCTGACTGGAGGCCTGACTGGAGGCCTGACTGGAGGCCTGACTGGGGACCTGACTGGGGGCCTGACTGGAGGCCTGACTGGAGGCCTGACTGGAGGCCTGACTGGAGGCCTGACTGGGGACCTGACTGGGGGCCTGACTGGAGGCCTGACTGGAGGCCTGACTGGGGGCCTGACTGGGGACCTGACTGGGGGCCTGACTGGAGGCCTGACTGGAGGCCTGACTGGGGACCTGACTGGGGGCCTGGGGGCCGGAGTGGAGGCCTGACTGGGGGCCTGACTGGGGGTCTGACTGGGGACCTGACTGGGGGCCTGACTGGAGGCCTGACTGGGGGCCTGACTGGGGGCCTGACTGGGGTTCTGACTGGAGGCCTGATTGGAGGCCTGATTGGGGACCTGACTGGGGGCCTGACTGGGGGCCTGACTGGGGACCTGACTGGGGGCCTGACTGGAGGCCTGATTGGAGGCCTGACCGGAGGCCTGATTGGAGGCCTGACTGGGGGCCTGACTGGGGCCCTATTGGAGGCCTGATTGGAGGCCTGACTGGAGGCCTGACTGGAGGCCTGACTGGGGGCCTGACTGGGGGCCTGACTGGGGGCCTGATTGGGGGCCTGACTGGGGGCCTGACTGGGGGCCTGACTGGAGGCCTGACTGGGGGCCTGACTGGGGGCCTGACTGGGGGCCTGATTGGGGGCCTGAGTGGGGGCCTGACAGGGGGCCTGACTGGGGGCCTGACTGGAGGCCTGATTGGAGGCCTGATAGGGGGCCTGACTGGAGGCCTGATTGGAGGCCTGACTGGGGGCCTGACTGGGGGCCGGAGTGGAGGCCCTGTGATGGCTCCAGTCAGCTGGCCAGAGTCTGGCGATGGGACACGCCACTCTGTCTAAGATGGTTCGGGAGGGGAGGGGAGGGGGGGGGACTTGGGTGTAATTATCCCCTGGTGGTGGCGGGGGGGGAGGAGGGATGAGTCCTGATGTGGCTTCTCCCTCTACCATCAACGGGCTATAAAAACCTAGGCAGAACACACACACACGGAAACACACACACATGGAAACAGACACACACACACACACAAGGAAACACACACACGGAAACAGAAACACACACACACAGTTTGAAACCAACCTGCTGCTATGAGGCCTCTCATACGCCACACTGTCATATGACTCACTGCGGTGAAGGACATCTTCCCGTATGTGGTGCTGTGTCATGAGGTAGAGAGACAGAGAGAGACCGAGAGAGACAGAGAGAGAGAGAGAGAGAGACAGAGAGAGAGAGGGAGAGACACAGAGAGAGAGGGAGACAGAGAGAGAGAGAGAGAGAGAGAGGGAGAGACAGAGAGAGAGAGGGAGACAGAGAGAGAGAGAGAGAGAGAGGGAGAGACAGAGAGAGAGAGAGAGAGGGAGACAGAGAGAGAGAGGGAGAGACACAGAGAGAGAGGGAGACAGAGAGAGAGAGAGAGAGAGAGAGAGGGAGAGACAGAGAGAGAGAGAGAGGGAGACAGAGGGAGAGATAGAGAGAGAGGGAGACAGTGAGAGAGAGGGAGAGAGACAGGGAGACAGAGGGAGACAGAGGGAGAGAGAGGGAGACAGAGAGAGGGGGGGACAGAGAGGGGGACAGAGAGAGAGAGGGAGAGAGACAGAGAGAGAGGGAGACAGAGGAAGACAGAGAGAGAGAGACAGAGAGAGAGGGAGACAGTGAGAGAGAGGGAGAGAGACAGAGAGAGAGGGAGACAGAGACAGAGGGAGACAGAGAGAGAGAGGGAGACAGAGGGAGACAGAGGGACAGAGAGAGAGGGACAGAGAGAGAGGGACAGAGAGAGAGGTAGGGAGACAGAGAGAGAGGGAGGGAGACAGAGGGAGACAGAGAGAGAGAGAGAGAGAGTGAGAGACAAAGGGAGAGAGGGAAAGAGAGACGGAAAGAAGGAAGAGCACTAACCCTGACATGCTGGCACATGTTAAGACAGTCCACACACACACACTTAGCTGAAGCTAAATGGCGCGCTCCCTGTAATAACTCCAGGATGGCTAAATGTTCCCTCAGTGCTACCAGAGCTGTTCTGTGGTGTGTGTGTGTGTGTGTGTGTGTGTGGTACTGTGGGGGGGGGGGGGCTCCCCTGCGGTCTCCCCTGCTCTGTTCCAGAGGGGCAGAACACCAACAAAGCGTCCTTGAGGTTCCTGCCAGGCCCACAGAGCAGCCCCTCATCAGGAACCCTAAATAGTAGCTTCCACAAGCTAATAGTAGCATCCCTCTGATGGGGCCAGCATTGATCTCCCCCTGAGGGAAGCTATTCTGGGGAGATGTGGCTAGGCGACACGCTCTTCCAGGTGGGGGGAGGGGGGGGGGGGGGGGGCTGAGGGCAGGGAGCGTGGCAGGAGGGGGGTGGTGGGGTTGGGGGGATGTGGGGGGGGGGATTGAAACCTCAAATGGTCCTGCCTGGTTGAATTAAGGTTTAACGAAAGTGGAGCGATGATGAAAGGCGAAGGGGGGTGGGTAGGGGGGCTGGTGAGGTTGAGGGTTTGGGGGGTGGGGGGGGGGTGTCAACACTGGCGTGCGTTTCCCGGCTGTTGCCGTTGGCAGACGTTCAGACCTGGGGGGTGATGACAGGCCGCGCGGCGACTGCAGGGACACACACACACACACACACACATCCAGGGCCGAGTCCCACTGTAAAGCCATACCTTCAGCCATCTCTCTCTCTCTCCTGCTCTGTTGTCTTCCCGTACGCCCCGCAGGTCCCTGAGCAAACCTAAATGAATGTTTATCCCAGACTTGGCTAAAGACTCCCCCCCCTCACCCCGGGCGTAGCGCTGAGCTGAACCCTCCTGCGCACACCTGGAGCTAGTGACCCCTACGGGAGACCGGACACGGCCTTGATTTAGTCTGCACGGCGGAGAGGGGAGGGACACGGCGGGACGGGGGTCCCCGTAAGCGGGGACGTCCCGCTACATAAATCAAGAGCGCCCCTTGCTGCGTTTGGGATCGGTGATGGATGGGGTTCCCCGTAGGGGGGTGGGGGTGCTGGAGGGGGGCTGTGAGGGAGAGGAGGGACCGCCCTCTCTCCTTCACCAGGACGTTGGGAAACGGAGAGGCAGACTGAGTGACGAGTGACGGCCCCCCTCCTCCCCCCTCCCAAAGCCTCGGGACGGTTTTCCTGGGGAGGGAGTGATGTGGAGTCGGACTCCCATGATGCAACGTGATTAGAAGCATCAAAACATCTCCAGTTCTTTCTGTCATCACAGACATCTTTAACACTAAATCTGTTCATACTACGATTTTCTCCATACCTATCAAAAATAGGTATATAAATACAAATACACCTTTAATAAGTCCCTTATGTATATTTATGTATCATTTAAATGTATAAAAGTCCCTCTAAAAGCTGCAAACAGCTCTGACTGTGTTCGTAATCTCAGACTGGAAGAATCTTTGTCAGAAACATCTAGAACCCCTGGATCCACTTGGCTCTGAGGTCGGACGTCCAGCCAGACCCCCGGGGGAGCGCTTGAGGCAGCGGAGGCTCTGCTCCATCTGCTCTGCAACAGCTCCCCCCTGTGGCAGCACAGAGCAGCTCTGCGCTGGAGACACTGGCCCTGCGGGGCCCCCTGCTGGCTGGGGGAGGGGGTGGTGGCCCTGCGGGGCCCTCTGCTGGCTGGGGGAGGGGATGGTGGCCCTGCGGGGGGCCCTGCTGGCTGGGGGAGGGGATGGTGGCCCTGCGGGGGGCCCTGCTGGCTGGGGGAGGGGAGGGTGAGGGGGCCTCACCTGGATGCCTGAGGTGGTGAAGTAGGGGATCTCGAACTTGACGCTGATGGGGGGCTTGCCCTCCTTGTCCTCTGCCTCCACGCTGGGCAGGCCGAAGTGGGCCCTCATCAGGTACTCCTTCCCCCCCTGGGACACAGGAAGTGTTAGTGTTCCCAAAGTCTGAGAGCATTAGTCAAATACTGCTCATGTGCATTTGTTAAATTTTATAATAAGAAAGTACAATTGAGATTTAAATATTTTAAATATATACGTAGGTTTTAGCATATCATCATATTTGGTATGTCCCCCTTTATGTGTGGTCTCAGATATTAGTATTGTTACTACTGTTTATTAGATTTACTACGAAATGTTCTACAGGTATATATGTGTGTGTGTGTGTATGTGTGTGAGTGTGTGAGTGTATGACTGTGAGTGAGTCTGTGTGTATGTGTGTGTGTCAGAGTGAATGTGTGTGAGTGTGTGTGTGAGAGTGAGTGTGTGAGTGTGTGTGTGAGAGTGAGTGTGTGTGTGTGTGCGCATGTGTGTGTGTGAAAGAGAGTGTGTGTGTGTGTGTGTGTGTAGGTGTGTGTGAGAGAGAGTGTGTGAGAGAGAGTGTGTGTGTGAGGAGGGGTGTAAGTGTGTGTGTGAGTGTGTGTGAGAGTGTGTGTGTGTGTAGGTGTGTGTGTGAGAGCCTGTGTGTGTGTGAGTGTGTGTAGGTGTGTGTGAGAGAGCGGGCAGGCTCACAGGGAATGACTTGATGGACCAGATGACCTCGCTGTTCTCTGGGATCCACTTCACACTGCCCACGGTGGTCTTGAACTTGGGGGAGTCTGCGTCCGTAGGGACAGGGATGTGGATCTCCACGTTGTTCGCTGTCGACCTCCTCTTAAACTGACTCTTAGCCTGGAGGAGAGACAGGTGGAGGGAGGGAGGGAGGGAGGGATGGAAAGCAGAGATCAATATAGACAGAAAGAGATAACCTCGCAAGCAGTGCTAACAGTCACAACATTAGCCTCAGTGCTAACAGTCATCACATTAGCCTCAGTGCTAACAGTCATCACATTAGCCTCAGTACCAACAGTCATCACATTAGCCTCAGTGCCAACAGTCACAACATTAGCCTCAGTGCTAACAGTCACAACATTAGCCTCAGTGCTAACAGTCACAACATTAGCCTCAGTGCTAACAGTCGCAACATTAGCCTCAGTGCTAACAGTCACAACATTAGCCTCAGTGCCAACAGTCACAACATTAGCCTCAGTGGCATCGGGAGAACTTCACCTTGATCATGTACTCGATCCGGCTGTGAGAGTGTTTCTCTATCACTGACTCAATCCAGATCAGAGGCTTCACCTGGAGAGAGAGAGAGAGTAAGACAGAGAGAGAGAGGGAGAGAGAGACAGAGAGATAGAGAGACAGAGAGAGAGACAGAGAGAGAGAGAGACAGAGAGAGAGAGAAACAGAGAGACAGAGAGAGAGAGAGAGAGACAGAGACAGAGAGAGACAGAGAGAGAGAGAGAGAGAGAGAGCGAGAGAGAGAGACAGAGAGAGAGAGAGACAGAGAGAGACAGAGAGAGACAGAGAGAGAGAGAGAAACAGAGAGACAGAGAGAGACAGAGAGAGAGAGAGACAGAGAGAGAGACAGAGAGAGAGAGAGAGAGAGAGAGAGAGAGAGAGAGAGAGAGAGAGAGAGAGAGAGAGAGAGAGAGAGAGAGAGAGAAGCAGGGGGTTCAACATGAGTCTGCAGCGCTGGAAGGGCAGAGGTCCAGAGCAGTGGAAGTGGTGTGTCCCTCACGTGTGTGTTGAGGCGGTAGGACATGAGCTCAAACTCCCCGTCGGGGGGGATGAAGGAGATGGTGCGGTCGTTCTCGAAGCGGGACAGACGCACACACTGGTGGAACTTCACGTCCTCCAGCTCCACCGACTTGCTCTTCCCTCCTGGGGGGAGGGGAGGAGAGGGACACGGGAGAGTTTCATTTCCCCCCTGAATCTCTCTCTTTAGGGAAGCGTTTGAGTCTCCCCTGATATGAAACCTTTGTCTCATCACAGGCCTGAAGAAGGAGCGAGAGAGAACAACGAGGACTCACTTCCTGTGTTCTCGAACAGAACCTTGTCGTTGAGGCCCAGGCGCAGCTCTGGCATCCCGGAGAGGAACACTCGCATCTTGATGGAGCCCACGATCTCACTGCACAGAACGTTCCCGTTTGCACTGACCTAGGAGGGAGGGAGGGAGGAGGGAGGGAGGGAGGGGAAGAGCAGGGGAGAGGTGGAACTGAACGTTTGTTGGCCCACTAGGCTGTCCTGACACAGGGGTTATCTCTGCATGTCTCCCTCCCTTTCCGAAAGCCAGGAATTGTTTTCAAACGTATGTTAGAGCACCACATCACATCAGGTTAGGTTAAAGACAAACAAATGAAAGGAATGAGGAACGAAGGAAGGAAGGAGGAAGGAAGGAAGGAGGAAGAAAGAAGAAAGGAAGGAAGAATAGAAGGAAGGAAGGAAGGAAGGAGGAAGAAAGGAGGAAGAAAGAAGAAAGGAAGGAAGAATAGAAGGAAGGAAGGAAGGAAGGAGGAAGATGGAAAGAAGGAAGGAAGGAAGAATAGAAGGAAGGAAAGAAGGAGGAAGAAGAAGGAAGAAGGAAGGAGGAAGAAGAAAGGAAGGAAGAATAAAAGGAAGGAAGGAAGGAGGAAGGAGGGAAGGAAGAAATGAAGGAAGGAGGGAAGAAGGAAGGAAGGAGGGAGGAAGAAGGGAGGAAGGAGGAAGAAGGGAGGAAGGAGGAAGAAGGGAGGAAGGAGGAAGAAGGGAGGAAGGAAGAATAGAATGAAGATAGAAGAAAATAGAAGGCCTGAACAGGAATAGAAAGGTTGAAAACAGCGTGTGGCTCCTCACCAGCAGGTTGACAGACTCAATGACATCGAGGAACACCTCGTTCTTCCTGTACTTGATGCCCTCCGACCTCCAGGACACAGCGTTGGTGACGGTGGCAGGAGGGCGGGGGGCGCCCGTGTCCAGCTTGTGGCCCTCCTGGGTGATGTACCTGAGCACACATCACAGCCCACGTCAGCACTCCCGCAAACCGCCGTCCACAATCCCCTCACAACCCCAACTGTGTACGTCTTCCAAAATAAGTACTGAAAAGTGGAGGCTACTGGTGGAGGAAGAACATTTACTCTTGCAGGATCTTGCTGTCTGTGGTCTGAGGGAAACCGAAGTCCATGATCTCGTCCATCAACTCGTAGATGATAACAAAGTTATCCCTGATGCTCTCCTCCTCCAGCTCCTTAAAGTACTCCGAGAACACCTGGGGGAGACAGGAAAGTTTAGGACTGCCTGTAATCGAGCTGTTGCAACCTGGAGGTGGAATGTAACCACTTGGAGCAGCCTGAAAGCCTGAGAGAGGGAAGGCGTTCACCTGGATGATCTTGTAGAGGAAGGAGAAGACCAGGGAGACGCTGGCGTTCTTCTTCGATGTCGCCACGACTGACGGAAAAACCCAGTTAAGGCGGCTGGACTGCAGGGTTAACCTCAGAGAGTCAGGTGACTCGGGCTAGTGATCAGAAGGGCCCTGGTTGGAACCCCGGCTGTGCCCACATGACATCGTGTCTCTGAACAAGGCACTTCACCCTACTTGCCTCAGGGGGAATGTCCCTGTACTTGCTGTAAGTCACTCTGGATAAGAGCGTCTGATAAATGACTAAATGTTAATACAGAATGCTGAAACATCTTGCAGACTCAATTAGCCCTCAGTTGTTTAATGCTTATTCATTGACTGCTGTATAGGCACTTACAGAGCTTGGGAGAATGTAACTAACTTGTTCAGCTGAATTCTCTTATGGCTCTTCCCTTTGGCACTTGTTAGGTTTCTCACAATCAATCTATAAACCTGCAATGCTTGTCGTTTGTAAAGCTCTCTCTTGGAAATCGCTTTGGATAAAAGTGTCTGCTAAATGAAGACATGTAAAATGTAAATGTCATATCATGTAAGGGTAAATCTTCTACTGCTGTCACAGAGTAAACACAGACAGCACAGAAAGCACTTGCAAGAATGTTTTTAGACCCTTTGAATCGTCAGCTTGCCGACCCAACCCATCAACACCATTTTCTTCCACCAAAAAGAACTACAACATTATTGACTCTAGAACTACACCTTACATGAACTGTAAAAGCTCTTTGTAAAAGCTCTCTCTTGTAAGTCGCTTTGGATAAAAGCGTCTGCTAAATGAATGAATGTAACCAGTCCCAGGTGGGCGGAGGGATACGGTAGAGGTTGTTGTGTTTGATCCACAGGAAGCGCACTCCTCCGTGGGCCAGGATGGGGGACAGGTTTCCCTCCTCTTCCTTGTCCATGAGGATGGGCATGAAGTGCTCGATCTCAGACATGTCCACGTCCCCGCGGTAGTTCCGGCAAATCAGCACCTGAGGACGTCACACAAAGGAAGTCAGGTGGCTCAGCAGGTTAAGGCGCTGGCCTCATGAGCGGAAGGTTGAGAGTTTGAACCCCGGCTGTGGCTATGTGACGTTGTGTTCTCGGGCAAGGCACTTCACCCTACTTGCCTCAGGGAGAATGTCCCTGTACATGCTTTAAGTAACTTTGGATAAAAGTGTCTGCTAAATGAGTATTATTTATAAGAGAAAGGGGAGCATTAATCCACAACCCCCCCCCCTTTTTATCCCATCGCTCCCTCTTCCATCCCCAGCTCTCTGAAAACCCATCGGGTGGTTTTTAACTGGTAACTTTGGACAGCTTTCTCAATGATAAGACAGCAGCACAGGGCAAACAGATCTTAACCCCAGCTATCATCATGGCAGACAAAACGAAGGACCCTGACTGGAGCATTTCAATCACGGCAGAATCAGTTTTAATTCGCTTTGCAAGATATACAAACACAGAATTTACTATGGCAGGAGAGAGCAAACATAATATGGAACATATGGAACATAATAATACATAAACATAAAAATTGTAATATAAAATACAAGTAAGATCAAAGTGAGATAAAAGTGGGCACTAGCTGTACAGATGAGGGGGGGGGGGGATTATAACTATAGTGAGAGAGTATAGAGAAGAATGGATATATATAGTACAGGGCAAGGGGGGGGTATATGAGGTCATATCAAACGCATGAATACGATTGGCACATTTCTGAATTTTGGTTTCAGGGATTTCCAGGCATTCCTACAGAAAGATCTTAAACACCTCCTGTTTAACAGCAGCACCATCAGCTGGGCAGAAGCTGTCTATCATCAGCTGGGCAGAGGCTGTCTATCATCAGCTGGGCAGAGGCTGTCTATCATCAGCTGGGCAGAGGCTGTCTATCATCAGCTGGGCAGAGGCTGTCTAACATCGCCTGGGCAGAGTCTGTCTATCATCAGCTGGGCAGAGGCTGTCTAACATCAGCTGGGCAGAGGCTGTCTATCATCAGCTGGGCAGAGGCTGTCTATCATCAGCTGGGCAGAGGCTGTCTATCATCAGCTGGGCAGAGGCTGTCTAACATCAGCTGGGCAGAGGCTGTCTAACATCAGCTGGGCAGAGGCTGTCTATCATCAGCTGGGCAGAGGCTGTCTATCATCAGCTGGGCAGAAGCTGTCTATCATCAGCTGGGCAGAGGCTGTCTATCATCAGCTGGGCAGAGGCTGTCTAACATCGCCTGGGCAGAGGCTGTCTATCATCAGCTGGGCAGAGGCTGTCTAACATCAGCTGGGCAGAGGCTGTCTATCATCAGCTGGGCAGAGGCTGTCTATCATCAGCTGGGCAGAGGCTGTCTAACATCAGCTGGGCAGAGGCTGTCTAACATCAGCTGGGCAGAGGCTGTCTATCATCAGCTGGGCAGAGGCTGTCTAACATCAGCTGGGCAGAGGCTGTCTCACATCAGCTGGGCAGAGGCTGTCTCACATCAGCTGGGCAGAGGCTGTCTATCATCAGCTGGGCAGAGGCTGTCTAACATCAGCTGGGCAGAGGCTGTCTATCATCAGCTGGGCAGAGGCTGTCTATCATCAGCTGGGCAGAGGCTGTCTAACATCAGCTGGGCAGAGGCTGTCTAACATCAGCTGGGCAGAGGCTGTCTATCATCAGCTGGGCAGAGGCTGTCTAACATCAGCTGGGCAGAGGCTGTCTATCATCAGCTGGGCAGAGGCTGTCTCACATCAGCTGGGCAGAGGCTGTCTCACATCAGCTGGGCAGAGGCTGTCTCACATCAGCTGGGCAGAGGCTGTCTATCATTAGCTGGGCAGAGGCTGTCTATCATCAGCTGGGCAGAGGCTGTCTAACATCAGCTGGGCAGATGCTGTCTATCATTAGCTGGGCAGAGGCTGTCTAACATCAGCTGGGCAGAGGCTGTCTATCATCAGCTGGGCAGAGGCTGTCTAACATCAGCTGGGCAGAGGCTGTCTATCATCAGCTGGGCAGAGGCTGTCTCACATCAGCTGGGCAGAGGCTGTCTCACATCAGCTGGGCAGAGGCTGTCTCACATCAGCTGGGCAGAGGCTGTCTATCATTAGCTGGGCAGAGGCTGTCTATCATCAGCTGGGCAGAGGCTGTCTCACATCAGCTGGGCAGAGGCTGTCTCACATCAGCTGGGCAGAGGCTGTCTCACATCAGCTGGGCAGAGGCTGTCTATCATCAGCTGGGCAGAGTCTGTCTCACATCAGCTGGGCAGAGGCTGTCTATCATCAGCTGGGCAGATGCTGTCTATCATCAGGTGGGCAGAGGCTGTCTAACATCAGCTGGGCAGAGGCTGTCTATCATTAGCTGGGCAGAGAGGCTTATCTCCCTGAATCATTCATCGGGTTATCATCCTTACAGCTCGCAAGCTGTATACTACACATCATTATAACGCTGTAAAAAGCTTTTAACGATAACATCATAAAGCGGGGAGTCGGGTGGCGGTGCGGTTTGGGAATCGGGCTCGTAATCAGAAAGGTTGCCGGTTCGATTCCCGGTCGCGACAAACGTTGCGTCCTTGGGCAAGGCACTTCACCCTACTTGCTGTAAATCGCTCAAGATAAGAGCGTCTGATAAATGATTAAATGGAAATAAAACGTCAAACTTGTCCTACCTTGCCTTTGAGGTCTAATACATAAACCGCACTGGCTGACATCTTCGGGCCAGTCAGTGTGTGGCGGTGAAGAATGAATGACTTGTGATCAAATCTGATAACAACAGCAGATCTTCCTAACTAGACACTTCTTACTGCCATCGGACCCGGGATATGGACACGTCACTAAGCGGAAAAAGCCGAGCGTTTTCCGGTTTCTGCCGACTTCCTCGATGCTAAGCGTAAGCATTTCCGGTGTGTGTGCCGCAAGTATCAGAAGCTGTGCCGTAGAACTGTGGTCCCCAACCCTGGCCCTCAGGGCCCCCACTCAACACACCTGATTCTAATAACTGGGTCAATAATAATGACTCATTATCTAGCTCTGAAGAATCCCAGTAACAAGCATGCATTAGATTCAGGTGTGTGGGACGGGGGAAACATCTAAAACATGCAGGACAGTGGGTCCTGAGGACCAGTGAAACATCTAAAACATGCAGGACAGTGGGCCCTGAGGACCAGTGAAACATCTCAAACATGCTGGCCAGTGGGTCCTGAGGACCAGTGAAACATCTAAAACATGCAGGACAGTGGGTCCTGAGGACCAGTGAAACATCTAAAACATGCAGGACAGTGGAGCCCTGAGGACCAGGGAAACATCTAAAACATGCAGGACAGTGGGTCCTGAGGACCAGTGAAACATCTAAAACATGAAGGACAGTGGGTCCTGAGGACCAGGGAAACATCTAAAACATGCAGGACAGTGGGCCCTGAGGACCAGTGAAACATCTCAAACATGCTGGCCAGTGGGTCCTGAGGACCAGTGAAACTTCTAAAACATGCAGGACAGTGGGTCCTGAGGACCAGTGAAACATCTAAAACATGCAGGACAGTGGAGCCCTGAAGACCAGGGAAACATCTAAAACATGCAGGACAGTGGGCCCTGAGGACCAGTGAAACATCTAAAACATGCAGGACAGTGGGCCCTGAGGACCAGTGAAACATCTAAAACATGCAGGACAGTGGGCCCTGAGGACCAGTGAAACATCTAAAACATGCAGGACAGTGGGTCCTGATGACCAGGGAAACATCTAAAACATGCAGGACAGTGGGCCCTGAGGACCAGTGAAACATCTAAAACATGCAGGACAGTGGGTCCTGAGGACCAGGGAAACATCTAAAACATGCAGGACAGTGGGGCCCTGAGGACCAGGGAAACATCTAAAACATGCAGGACAGTGGGTCCTGAGGACCAAGATTGGGATCACTGCTATAGAACACATCAAATGAATGATGAGAACAATGTTATATTTTTTGCCTATTTATCTTACCCATAGCAGATATTAATACAGCATATTATAACCTCATTGTACAACCTGCATGTTAGTTTAGTCAGTAATTAATGAGCCTCATATAACAGCAGCAACGTTTAAATGAAAGTTTTATTACATACATGTCATCAAAACAGGGATATAAAGATATAATGGCCATTTTCAAGCTATTCAATCGTAAATAACAAACCAAATCTCAATAATGAAAGCATTCGTCAGTGTGGCCCTATTCGCTCAGACTGCTTTAGTCAAATAAGAACACTAACGCTGAACGTTATAATGTACAACGTATTTGCTCTGCGTATTACGAAGGATTTTCACTGGGTCTCCAAATGCGAAACCATCAAAACAGGAAGGAAAGAGGAGATGTTGGAATAAGGAAAAGTCCTCCGTCGCTCCTCACTTGGTCCAGCTGACCTTCGGGATGTCGTAATGTTCGGTCAGTTTGTCCAGGTGTCGGTTAAAATCCTGTAAAAGGGGGGAAACCAATGTAGAAACTAAACAGGAGACTACAAGTCTGAGCATTAAAAACGTACGTATTTCCCTGTGGTCGACTCTGAGAAACGTAATGAAACCCTGTTGACCGTTCAAATCTTACCTCAACTCTCCGCTTGTGAGTTTTAGATGCTTTGTTCAGAATCCTCTCCATTTGCTAAATAAAAGAGGGCACAATTAGGACATAACACATCTATACTTCAACAGCTGTACGTCTACTATAAACACACACTAATGGAACTACGACTAAATACCTGCCTGTCAATTCTGTACACCTAACTGAATGGTCCATCCAATCTATCTATCCATCCATCCATCCAATCTATCCATCCATCCAATCTATCTATCCATTCACCTATCTATCTATCCATCAATCTATCTATCCATCCCTGACAGTGTGATCCCTCTCCTCACCCTCTTCTCCTGCATCTTATCGAAGGCCTTCTGGGCTGGTGTTCTCTTGTCTACATATCCCTTCTTGGCTTCGTCCTCATCGTTCTGGTTCGCTATGGCCTGCTCCAGACGCTCCTTCCTCTCCTTCTCCTTCTTCTTCTTCCTTCAGAAGCAGATGGGAGACACAGATGAGCTACATGACATCATAAGAGCTACATGACAAACCTGCTGTCTCTGGCTGTTAAAGTCTGTTTATCCAACAACAACACATGAGCTTAAGGCTCAAATACCGACTAAACTACGGCAACATGCCCACATTCGTCTGATCCAACAAGGACCTTGGTCAACCATTATTATTTATTATATTTATAACTAGCTTATTTTAAAAACACCTACTTTTTCCCCACTGATAGTGAGGCCCCTCCTTTCAGTTTTAAAGAGCTTTTCTGGACCGTCTCGTAGTCCGCCATCTTGTTCCAAAGTGGAAGATCTTCTTCTCCTTGTTATTGTCTTCTTATTTTTATATATATATTTTTTTTGCTACACGACCCGCGAGTGCTGCCATCTGTCAGTGTGGAGAATATTTACAGCTTTGGAATGGTTTTGTAGTCTTCCTAAAGGGGGCAGTGATGCACCTTTGATACCGCAGCGGCTACATTTGAGCGGAGAGAAGAAACCATCCGGAAAAGACGACGAATGTCAAAGCAAACACACATGGCTGTTTGTTTTATTTAGTTAAAAGATGTCAGGGCTTCATCTGATCCGCTCTGCAGCAAGACTCCCATGTGTGACCAGCAGCTCACAGACGGGCTTCTGTAGAATTCAGATTTGTGGATATGCCAAGAAAGTTGGTAAGCTGGCAGTCCTATCTCTGGATCATGATAATGAAGTGTCAATTAGAAATGATGGACCTTTAATTCATCTTCGATCTCTCTCTCTCTCTCTCTCTCTCTCTCTCTCTCTCTCTCTCTCTCTCTGTCTCTCTCTCTCTCTCTCTCTCTCTCTCTCTTTCTCTCTCTCTGTCTCTCTCTGTCTCGCTCTCTCTGTCTCACTCTCTCTCTCTCTGTCTCTCTCTCTCTCTCTCTGTCTCTGTCTCTCTCTCTATGTCTCTATATGTCTCTCTCTCTCTGTCTCTCTCTCTATGTCTCTGTCTCACTCTCTCTCTGTCTCACTCTCTCTATGTCTTTCTCTGTCTCTCTCTGTCTCTCTTTCTGTCTCTCTCTCTCTCTGTCTCTGTCATTCTGTCTCACTCTCTCTCTGTCTCTCTCTCTCTATGTCTCTGTCATTCTCTCTCTCTCTCTCTCTCATTCTGTCTCTCTCTTTTTCTCTCTCTCTCACACACACAATGACACAATCAAACGCCTATCTCTAATGTAGAAAATAATTTCACCACGGATTGAAAACCAGAGGTTTGTTTTATTCTCAACTATTAAACCCTTTCTCTGTGCGTGCCTGCAAAATATCTTAATGTCAGTGACTTAGTTCCCCTTTAAACGTCCTCTGTGGTGCATTGAAAATAAAATTGGATCTCAGTCTACCACAGCAATGTGCTGCTGAAGTCATGAACCAGATCTTATATTGACTTCTTGCATTCATGCGATGACATGTCTCAGAGATTTCCAGGATTACACAATGATACAACGAGGCAGCGTCATTTGCTTTCACAACATCATCCATGTTTGGTGTGTCCATTGATACAATGTTGCCGTCTCTTCCCCAGCGGGTAAAGGAAAGGGCAAAGGTCAGCTGAGAGAGGCTCTGAAGGGGCCGGAAGTGTGTAAGGACGCTACGAAGCTCACCTCCCACGCTATCGGGGTCAACATCTTCAAGAGCGGAGACGACCCTCAACTTCGACCCCCGCAAGATTACCCAGAGTGGTAATTCCAACCTGCGACATCGTACACACTGTTTCTAGAGCTGTGCCTCACTCAAATCTGAGCTCAGTACGGAACATGTTCATATCTTCCTCCCTCTGCATTGATCAAGTACATTCGCTTTGATTTAGCTCAAGCATTTTAATCATCATTCAAATCTACTATGTCAAACTTTGACAGAAATCCATGGAAAAAGGTGGGGTTAAACAGCTGAATGATGTACAACAGGGACATTCCCCCTGAGGCAAGTAGGGTGAAGTGCCTTACCCAAGGACACAACGCCATGTTGCCTCAGCCGGGAATTGAACTGTCGACCTTCTGATCACTAGCCCAACGCCCTAAACCAGGGGTGGGCAATTCCGGTCCGGGGGCCGCTGTCCTGAAGGTTTTAGATGTTTCCTGCTCCAGCACACCTGATTCAAATGAATGGTCATTATGAGGCTTCCACAGAGTTTGATAACATCCCCTTCAGGTGTGCTGGAGCAGGGAAACATCTAAAACCTTCAGGACAGCGGCCCTCGAGGACCGGAATGGCCCACCCCTGCCCTTAACACTCATCCACCTGACTCCCTGCTGACCCTTTAGTGTCCTGATGGTTATTCTCTGTCCCCCTTCTCCTCAGGCTGTTCCAGTTGGACCTGGGTCCCCCTAAAAAGCTGGGGGATCTGGAGCCAGACAGCTGGGAGTACATCAAGGTCCTTCGCAAGGAGCACATGTGGCGCTTCAACAGACTGAACAAGGGCAAGAAGCTGTAGGGATGGAGACCAACGAACGCCCACCAATTCTCATATCCACTACGTATTTTCCCTGGTTTTCCTACTGTCAGCTGGTGAAGTGAATGTTGTCGTACAGTTAAAGGTTGGGTTTGAGTTTCTAGCTTGAAGATGTTGATGTTGACAAAGCATGCAATCCCCCCCCCCCCTCCCCAGCTGAGATAATATAGAACAATTATGTAGTCAGCACATTTTCATGTGGTAAAATAACACCACCATGTGTGATTGTTGAACTGAACATAAATAAATGACTTTTTTATGCGTTTGACCTCATGCTTGTTCTCCATAAGAATAGATGAATACAGTATCAGGTCACTGGTGGGTGCATCTCGTGGTGCATTTGTGCGACTGTGCTCTGCTCTCATTGGCGCAGTGGAAGGTGAAAGTAAAGTTGGGCAACAGGGGAAACGGAGTTCATGCAAATACAGAGAAGAGGAACCGAAATGTGGCAGGTTGGACTCTAGTCTCTATACTGGCACAAACTGGAGACGCATTTTAGAAACATCTTTTATTAGGGGGTCATTGTGGTTGGGTTGTTCTCTTCCGACCTCCCCCCTTCATAAAAAGCGCCGCATCTATAACTTTTTCTGGATCATTCATCGGAAACTTCGTCTGAACAGAAACTGATCCCGCAGTAGAAATTTCTTCTAAAGTTTTAAAGCCGAGAACATTTATTCACAATCGGGTTTCTATTGCGGAAGCGGCTGGATCCAGGTAATCTCCCATTCACTCTTCAGTGTAGTCTGAGACACACTGGGGGATAAAGTCATCCCTTTGCCTTATTCTTGTTTTGTATTCTTCAGAAATGCATCCTAAAGATGACTTTGTTTATTTTGTACACAGCCTTACTCGTCATGCTCAGCTGTTAGTTCAGATTCTGTAATCAATCTTTGCATTTAGGGTGTGACTGGCGCTGAATCAACACAGCATCTACATCAGTGCTTCTTAACCCTCCTGTTGTGTTCCGGTCAAAAGTGACCGATTTACATGTTTTCTAAAAAAAAAAATGTCGTGAATTAATTCTGATTGCCATGATTCCATGACTTTGTTCACACAGGGTATCTAAACAGCCAAGATAATTTTTTAAGAATTTCATTAAAAATCTGGGTGTTTTATTCAACTTTGTTACACCCATGATGTTCCCGGTCAAAAATGACCGGTCATTCAAATGAATGGTTAAGACTAAAATTTTGGTAAAATATTTTGTCCAGGCACACACCCATTCAACAGATGGACACACTTACACTCCCAGCCCCCAAAATGCACAAACATACTACATACACACACATTACTCCCCTTCTTGGCTTCCATTGCTACCCCCACGAGACCCTTGCCCAAGTAGAATCTTTCACCCATGGGAACCCCACCCAGATAGAATATTTCACCCATGGGAACCATGCCCAAATACAATCTTTCAGCCACGGCAACCGAACCTGTTGGATTTGCTCATAATTCATGCTATGGCAGCACGATGACCAAACGGTATTCTGTATGTGAGGCTATTGATCACATCTTTGACCCTGGCACTGATGATTGTCAGTGGGGAGTTTCAAAATGGGAGTTTGTCCTGGGGTTCATCACCACCTGAGAGGAGAGGTCGACTGTCAACAGAAAATGTCATCCGGATGACCCCAGGGCCAACCAGATAGGCCATGGGTGTCCAATCCTGGTCCTCGAGGGCCACTGTCCTGAAGGTTTTCTATGTTTCCCTGATCCAGCACCTGATTCTAATGAATGGGCTGTTATCAAGCTATGTGGAAGCCTAGATAATGACCTTTCATTTGAATCAGGTGTGCTGGAGCAGGGAAACATCTAAAAACTTCAGGACAGTGGCCCTTGAGGACCAGGATTGGACACCCATGAGATAGGCCATCTCCTGGGTTGATGACATCAAATCCTGCTTGGAACTGTTCCCCACAGTCTCCCAGTCTCCTGCCTGCTATACTAACCTATACATCCATCTGCTGGACTCATTCTATCGTACAGTTATTGCCGTGACGCTTGTGCGTCTACTAAAGACACCGGGCTCGGCTTTGCTAACAGCCTCACCGTCCCAAAACAAGATGAATATTTCTGGCTCCAGCACACCTGATTCTAATGAATTGGTTGTTATCAAGCTATGTGGAAGCCTGGATAATGACCTTTCATTTGAATCAGGTGTGCTGGAGCAAGGAAATATCTAAAACCTTCAGGACAGTGGCCCTTGAGGACCAGGATTGGACACCCATGAGATAGGCCATCTCCCTGGTTGATGACATCAAATCCTGCTTGGAACTGTTCAGAGTCTATTGAAATGATAATCATGTCCTTGTAAGATCTTTATACAAAGTAGTCTATCATAAATAGAACAATATTTGTCATCTGGATACTTGTTATATTCAAAATAATCCATAATTCTGCTGTTTTCACTCAAAAACGAGTTGCATTTGCTTAGGACAATGAGGCCTAGAGACCATAAAGGGCAAACAGAAGTTTAAAACTTGTAATATTAACAAGAACTTAAGTTGCTTAAAACATCTAACACAACATTAGTTGATAATATATGTATTATTATGGAATTATAATCAGCTATAATGAGGCGGTCACTTTTGACCAGGAACACAAAAGTAGTGACAACAAACGAACACAACAGGAGGGTTAACCTTGGTGGTTCTGAACCCAACCAGTTTCATATGAGCATTCACCTGAACCCTTCTTAATGGGTCGTGAAATCTAACCCCTGAGACAGACTCACCGAACCCCAGGGATTCGATCGATCCCAGGTTAAGAACCACTGATCTAGATCCACGCAATTACTGACCAGACCCAGAAACTTTGCTTGAAAAAAACACATTGAAACCTTTTACGAGTGCATTGCTTTATGCAGGGGTCTCCAATCCTGGTCCTCGAGGGCCGCTGTCCTGAAGGTTTTAGATGTTTCTCTGCTCCAGCACACCTGATTCTAATGAAGGGTCGTTATCAAGCTCTGTGGAGGTGTGCTGGAGCAGGGAAACATCTAAAACCTTCAGGACAGCATCCCTCAAGGACCAGGATTGGAGACTCATGCTTTATGGTCTATGTAGTGTTGAAAGCAGGCAGGGCTGCTGAAAGATGGGGGACTGGAACGAAGGCCTTGGGACCCTGAGTGAAGAGGCTCTCAGCAGGTTGGCACAGATGCTGGACAGCTCAGACGGGGGATGGAGGCAGCTGGCCAGTACAGTCACTGAACAGCCTCGCTATCGCTGCAGGTGAGAAAGACTGGATAGTTAGTGAAATGGCTAACAAATGACTACTGGGGAGTCACCTGGCTCAGCGGTTAAGGTGTTGGCCTGATGATCAGAAGGTTGTGAGTTTGATTCCCAGCAGTGGCTATGTGACGTTGTGTCCTTGGGCAAGGCACTTCACCCTACTTGCCTCAGGGGGGAATTTCCATGTACTTGCTGTAAGTCGCTTTGGATAAAAGCGTCTGCTAAATGACCGATGTCTAATGTAATGTCAAGCAGTGTCACATGCTCTTGACAGTGAATTTGCTGAATTGTAACCAATTTAAAAGTGATTAAGAAATGGGAGTGTGTTATACTGGTGTCCATGGAGAACAGAACTGTATACAAGGTGTAACAAGCATGATGTTAACTTCAAGAAACCTTATGAAGTGTGTTAGTTGACCGGGATGAAAGGGCTGACCTCCATGCCTCTGTGCAGTGAGAAGGAGATGACCAGCTTCTCGCTCCAGGTGCTCAGCCCCACAGGGAGCCCCGGACGCTGCCTCCTGGCCCTGCTGGCAGACCGCTCTTGCCCCCTGGGCTTCCTACTGCACTGCCTGAAGAGGATGGATCACCAGGAGGCTGTCCAGTACCTCACCACCACAGGTACACACACACACACTCACTCACTCCACAGCCCCATGACTGTAATACTCAGATAATGTGACAAACATCTGACTATGAATGAATAGGGAACTAAGCAGGACATGTGAAATAGAGGTTAGGGATGGACCCATTCCACGATTAAAGGAACCACTTTTACAGGAGGACTAGTACCGTACCTAAAGGTGGAACTTTCAAAGGTCCATTGTCTAGGACCAGTCACATGCTGAAAAGCAGTACTCGCCATTCAGTTTCTGTAAGGGTGTGTGTGCGGGCGCCCTGGCGTGTGTGTGTGTTCTGCAGTGACGGAGCAGATCCGTGTGACGGTGCAGCCCCAGTCCCAGCGTGTTCCAGAAGGATCCAGGGTGGTGCTGGTGTGCCGGGCCTCTGGTCCTGCGGGGCTAGCCTACCGCTGGTTCAGAGGAAAGGATGAGGTCAGAGAGCACACAGCACATTCTTAACTCAGCCCTTCTAAAAGAGGAAGTTGAACCGTTATAACCTCAGGGGTAGGGAACAGAATCCTGGTCCTCGAGGGCCGCTGTCCTGATGGGTTTAGATGATTCCCTGCTCCAGCACACCTGATTCTAATGAGAAATATCATTTGTTACTTTTTAATCCCTGTGCGGAAACTCGCTAGTGTTGTTGCTTTATTGTTTGCGTCCCGTACGAAGACTACTGTCCGTCGAAGACTCGCCTTCAATTTGTAATTTGTTCGGCTAAAAGCTATTGAAGCTCTTCCTTTGGCACTTATTGGTTCTTACGATGTATGTTTCATAATCTAGAAGCCTGCTATGTTTGGGGTCTATCACGTTGCTATGCTTAGTGATTGATGCTCTTTTGTAAAGCTCTCTCTTGTAAATCGCTTTGGATAAAAGCGAATGAATGAATGAATGTCCAATGAATGTAAATGTGATCTAATTATGAGGCCTCCACAGAGCTTGATAACAACCCTTCATTAGAATCAGGTGTGCTAGGGCAGGGAAACATCAAAAACCTTCAGGACTATGGCTCTCGAGGACCAGGGTTCTCTACCCCTGCTCTAGAGCTTCCCTATAGTGATTCCTCAGAAGATCCAGTTCGGATCTTTCAAAACATTGGAAATAATGTGAAATGACACAAGTGTCAGCACAAGAGATAACAACAAACCGATCGTACACCATTGAACCCTCTCGGTCCTGTTTTCCAGATCGTTGGTGGGTGTGGTCCAGAACTGGTCCTGAGCCCTTTGACCCCTGCCCACCAGGGCTACTACATCTGCAGGGTGAACCACGGGGACAGCTGTGTGTTCTCTCAGTGGGCCCGGGTCCATCTGGACAGGCCCTCTGGCACCAGCTCAGGTACACCACCTGACCCCATCCATCAAAGCTACATTTAACTTGATTTTTCCCAAGGCTGCAGGGTTATGTACTAATGTGTACTAATGGATTTTATTTTCTGAATGGGCTGATCTGAGAAACAGTTTTGGAAACTACATGAAGAGATCCTCAGTAAATTGATGGGCTGGGAGCTGATCCCAGATCACTACTATCACTGTGTAATGCAAACGAAATAGAATTGAAATAGAATTCACTCGAGCAAATGCATTATGGGTAAAGCGGTGTCCTTATTTCCATTGTGTACATCTGCATATAGTACCATTTTGCACTATCTGTACATACAATGCTGTAAATACCGTAGAAATACTGTAAATACTGAAAATGCTGCAGAATTGTGTACAATACATCATACTGCATATTTGTACTTACAAATCACTTTTAATACCTTGTACATACTCTGTATATTCCGGTTATACTACCTGTTTTGCACTTCTGGTTGGGTGCTAACTTCATTTCGTTACCGTGATGATGTCTTTCCAGGTGGCAGCAGCAGTTTCTTCCAGTCTGCGGCCAGCGGCCTGCAGATCGTGCAGCAGCCCCAGGCTCGAGTGCTGTCCGAGGGTCAGGCTCTGGATCTGGCCTGCCTGGCTGAGGGTAACCCTCCAGCCCAGTACCAGTGGTACCACAACAACCAGCCCCTGCCTCAGACCCAGGCCCAGACACGCTCACTCAGGGTCAGCCCATTCTGCAGCACCCTCGGCCTAGAGCAGGGGTGTCAAACTCGCTCCATCGCGGGCCAGAGGGTGCAGGTTTTCATGTCAACCAAGCCACTACATCAGCTGATTTCACTAACAAGTTTCTTCACTTAGTGAAATCAAACTCGTTGGTGTAATCAGCTGGTGTAGTGGCTTGGCTGACACGAAAACCTGCACCCTCTGGCCCGCGATGGAGCGAGATTTACACCACTTTCGCAGACGGTGGTCGATGGTTCGAACTTATGTTTAGTGGTGGAGATCTTTATTTATTTTTATGAACCCTAACTTTTATCCTCCTCATTTTGACTTGATAGATGTTGATGTGTGTTTTTTTGGTGTGTGTGTGTGTGTGCGTGCGTGTGTGTGTCCTTCAGGTCCCATGTGTGACCACAGCAGACAGAGGCCAGTACAGCTGCAAGGTGTTTAACCTTTACCACGAGATGTGGAGCGACCAGGTCCTAGTCAGCATTGGTCAGTTGAGTCTGTCAGTTGACTGTATCAACCACCATCAATCAGCCAATCATACTTTGTTAACACTCATTCTGATAAATGACACACAGTCCCTGTATCACTATGACTAGACTTTATTTATTTATTATTAGTTAAACTTTTAACCCTCAAAGCCTCCGGATTCAAATTTTTAAATAATAGTTTTGTTCAGAATCGGTTTTATTCGCTATGCAAGATATACAAACGCAGAATTTACTATGGCAGGAAAGAGCAAACATAGAACATAGTTGTTGGTGTCATATTTAACCTTCCAAAAACTGGAAAAACTTGCTGAGGCCAGAGAAGGTTCTGGAAGGTGTTTTTGGTTGGAGGAAGCTGAAGAGAATGACAGTTTTGTGGTTTTCAGGCCCCAGCTCTGCGTCAGAGGCGTCCTGGGAAGAAGTAGATCACCGCTCAGGTATGGCTGGAGAATTCCATTCCTCTACTCCGTAACTGTCGCTCTCCTTTCTCTGCGAGCCCAAATATTATTTCTCTGTGAGATGAAAATCTTTTGTCTACGCTTCTCTCCGCAGCCACACTGGACCCTGACAGACAGAGAAGCACTTTTTACGGTGAGTGAATCATTGTATTTTGGACAGTGCTGCTGTCTGTAAGAGGCCCATACCGTCAGATCAAAATTTTACATGTAGTCATTTAGTCAGATGCTCTTATCCAGAGCGACTTACAGCAAGTACAGGGACATTCCCCCTGAGGTAAGTAGGGTGAAGTGCCTTACACAAGGACACAACGTCATGTTGACACAGCCTGGATATCAAACCAAGGGACCACACGACTCACAGTAAACACAATGATGACCCGCTCCTCCCCCCACCCTCTCTCCAGCCACGGACAAGGTGGCCCTGTTGATGGGCAACATGAACTACCAGCACCACCGCCAGCTGCGGGCGCCCATGGCAGACGTGCATGAGCTGACCAATCAGCTGCGCCAGATGGACTTCAAGGTGGTGTCGCTGCTGGACCTGAGCTGGCAGGAGATGCACAGCGCCGTCATGGAGTTCCTTCTCCTGCTGGACAAAGGAGTCTACGGTCAGTTCACGTCACCGGGCGGACCGGGGGTTCAACTCAGCCAGCTAGCAATTTTTTGCGGGTGTTCGTGAGGTGGGGTGGTCAGAGAGAAGGATGAAAGCTTGAACCAGGGCAGTCCCTCTGTACTAAATGAATAGATTAGATTAGATTCAATTTTAATGTCATTACACAGGTACAAGTACAGGGTAACGAAATACAGTTAGCATCCAACCAGAAGTGCAGCAAGCCTGGGGACAATAGGGTGTGGGGGAATAAATACTCATTTATCAGACGCTTTTATCCAAAGCGACTTACAGACGGACAACCCCCCTGAGATAAGTAGGGTGAAGTGCCTTGCCCAAGGACACAACATCACGTATCCACAGCTGGGTTTCGAACTCACAACCTTCTGCTCAAGAGGCCAACACCTTAACTGCTGAGCCATCTGCCCCACTTCCCCACCCCCTCTTGTCCCCAGGCTTGCTGTACTTCGCAGGCCACGGCTATGAGAACTACGGTAACAGCTTCATGGTTCCCATCGACGCCCCGGCCTCCTACACGTCGGAGCACTGCCTGTGGGTCCAGGACATCCTCCAGAAGATGCAGGACAAAGAGACCGGCCTCAACGTCTTCCTCCTGGACATGTGCCGCAAGAGGTACCTCCCCTCCCTCCCCTCCCTCCCCTCCCTCCCCTCCCTCCCCTCCCTCCCCTCCCTCCCCTCCCTCCCCCCCTCCCGCCCTGTTGCCCACTTCCGGCATCGAAGTTCATGTGTGCTCAACATGGATAGCGATATTTTCCACACTTTCCATAATTGCTACAGCGTCTCTTATCTGTGTTGCCCCGAGGAACCTGAACGATGACGTCATCCAGCAGCCTGGCCCGCTGAAAGTGACCGCGAACATCGTGTTTGGCTACGCCACGTGAGTCGCCCTCCCGGGAACACCTGCCTGCCTGTTTCCCCGACAACCTGTCATAGCATACCCCATACCTGAGATATTCTAAGACACCCCCCCCCCCCCCCCCAAAGCGTCCCTCTTTCCCTGTGTTTGATTGGGTTTGTGTTTGAGGACAGGTGTGTGGACGCGGAGGCCTTTGAGGTGAATAAAGATGACCTGTCCAATGGCATCTTCATCAGCTACCTCAAACAGCGCCTTTGTGAAGATGACAAGGTCACCGTGATGCTTGACAGAGTGGCTGAGGGTCAGAGCTCTTTCGGTTTTCTTTCCTTCATCCTTCCATCCAGCTCTCCGTTCATACATGCATGCGTGCATTCATTCATTCATGTATTCCTTAACTCCCTTGCTCGCCAACATACAATGGCAGTCATTTTCCAACAGGAAGTCAGTAGTGCCCCTATAAACACACCTTCCTTAGTGCATCATCAAGCTACGCTAGCAAATCCCTCCTCTGTCACCGTCCCATCAGTCCCCGTCACACGCCTCCACTGTGTCTGTCCCCAGACATGGGCCGCTGTGCCATCACACGTGGGAGGCAGGCTCTGGAGCTCCGCAGCAACCTATCAGAGAGGAGGGCCCTGACGGACCGCATCCAGGGCCCCAGCTGCCCCGCCGCCGCCTCTGCTCGCAACATGCAGTGGGCCATCGCACACGGTCAGACGTCACCCCGCGGGGCTCACCGCGGCCATACGGGGACGGGTTTTTGACGAACTTTACACTTTACGACTTTCCTTTATGATACGGATTGCTTGAAGATGTTTCGGTCAACCTAGGTCAAAAACTTGAAAGTTAAGGTTATCCAGTCAGCAATCGGCAATCTGATTGTTCTTTATGAAATAAATAATTGTTTTCCAGGTGGTTTGCTATACTAGTGTAGTCTTGAGTATCTTCATCTTGAGTGTCTGACAACGTTTGCAAGTAGTTCCTGAAGTCCCACTTGTCTGTCCAGTACTTCCAGAGAGCCGTACGCTGCAGTTTGACTGCGGAGTGAAGGTACAGCTGGGCTTCGCTGCAGAGTTCTCCAACATCATGATCATCTACACCAGGATATTAGAGACGCCTCAGAACATCGCTTGCTGTTCTGCTCACGTCACAGACTTGCCAGAGGTCTGTCGGTTCTCAAAATGCAGCTGTGTTATTACAGAACCCTGTGGTTTTCCTTTAAGCCAGCCTAATCATTGATTCAACCATTTATACCAAGCATTTGTTCCACCAGTAAAGCCTACCTAAAAATCAAGGATTAAACGAAAAGTATAGTGTGCCTTGAATGCACACAAGTCATTAGGTTGTTGTCTAACATTGTCATTGTCCAGCTGTATTCCTGTGCAGCACTGTGTCGTTTAACAGTGTTTTATGACGTCAGGTTTTGGACGTTGATGTGAAGAGAAGCAACAACGCGAGCCTGCTGGAAGCAGGCAGCTTCCTGCTCACCGCAGACCCCATGCTGAGCCCAGAGCTGCCCAGCCTCTACACCCGCCTCAAGGACCTGCAGAGGCTGAAGGTTAGCTTCCTAACGCCACCCTCTAACTACAAACCCCTAACATGTAATAATGCCAAAAAGGGCACCATGGCGATATTGAACCAATGTATACAATTTTGGATGTATACATGTTACTTTTTGATTTTTATCCTGCTTGAGTCTGTGCTGAAATCTACTTGACTTTTATTCCAGAATTTTTTTATAATGTACTATATCGTGCCCCCCTTATTGTTATTACCCTGCAACTCTGTGTGCTGTACTTTACCCTGCTGCTGTTGTGAACTGCAATTTCCACCTCCTGGAGGACAAATAAAGGTTTTCTTATCTTATCTTTTCCCTTCCGCAGACGGAGCTGACCTTCACCGTGTGTCTGCAGTATCAGTACTCCAACTTGGATGAGGAGGTCCAGGAGCGGCAGGTGATCAGCGTGGGCAAACCCCTCGTCTCCAAGCTCAACCTCTCCAAGCCCCGCCCCCAGCGCCTCCACTCCGCCTCCTCCAACCTGTCCCCGTCCCGCAGCTTGCCCGAGTCCTCCTCCTTCCCAGAAGGCCTCGGGTCAAGCTACCCCGGCTCGGAGACCTCGTCCATCGGTTCCGCCTCGACGTCCTGGTCGTACTGTGCCCAATCAGAAGCCTCGTTCTTGCCGTCCACCAAGAGCGTCAACCAACCAGAAGAGACAGACAGTCCTGACATGTTGGTCAGTGATGCTCCCCAGCCTCTCAACACCAGCAAGAGCTTGACCCACGGCCATGTTGACGACACCTACCAGTTCAGCGACATGCGCAACTTCCATTCCTGTTGACGGGGGAAATCATTTCCTGTTTGTTTATGTTACTTACTTTACTTTTTGTACATGTTACTTTATCATCCTGAATGCATTAACTTATTGTGCAACATCCACCAAACATATTCTGTGAGATTTCCTTCGATGTGTGTGTAAACCACTAAGTCACCATTTGTGCTTTTATAAATGTGTTTGAAAAAGCACTGGAGATGGAATGAGAGAATGAGGAAAAACTAGTTTATTTGATGATGTTGAGTGTGTTAGGTTATCCCTGGGAACAGATGAATATGGTTTAGTGTTACATTTCAAGACTGCCCCTGCAGTGCATCACTGAACACTATTTCACCAGGACAGTTTTGAAAACCTGGGACAGTTTAAAACAGGATTTGCTATGAACCTGCTGCAGAAACAAACTGTACTGTTTGACCTTGTGTTGATTTCAGGATAAAGGATGCTTTATTGCCATTTATGTAAACACATATAGGAACTTGTTGCAGCATTACAATGAAGTGTTTTAAAACATATAGTGCGGTTAGACAAAGACAGTGACGACATGACAAGAAAAGACTAAAGTATACAGCTGGATAATATCATTTAATCTTGGAAGACGGTCTTTCTCCACTCCAGTAGGTGGAAGTCAAGGGAACTGCTGCTGGATGCAATCCTACACTAGTATTCAGAAAAGAAGATCTCGCGCCATTTTGTTTCAGTTTCGCCAGTTCTCTCGCACGACAAGCTAGCTAAAGGTGGCACGAGCGAGCTAAGGGTGGCGCGCGAGGTGCTTGCGAACTAAAAAAAAACACAGCGAAACGTTTCCAGACGTGTAATCATGGCTGATAACTCTCCGGTAGCGGAGTCAGGGACCCCTGAGGGCCAGGAGACCGGAGGCTTTCGAAAACTGTCCGAACTGAGGGTCGTCGACCTGAAAGCGGAGTTGAAGAAGAGGAATTTGGACACGACGGGTAACAAGAGTCTGCTGTCAGAGAGGCTGAGGAAGGTGAGCTAAGCTAGGCTAGCTGTGTTTACCCGGGCACTGAGAGATAACGGATAATAACTGATAATAAACACAACCAGAGTGACACTATAACATGAACACATATTTATTAATGTGATTTTAGTGATGCTTAGTGAAGTTATACAGCCAGGTTGTTTTCCTGCAGGTTAGGCCCAGACCAGGCCTTATGCTACATGGTTAGTTAGCATCAGGAACACTCAGTGAAGCTTCACATGTTGGCGCAGACCTCGGGTTCGCACCGGGGAACCGTTTAATCTGACGGAATAACGACGTTAAGGATGCATGGTGCATGTTATCAGTGTGTATTCTGATGAACCGTGTTCGTGATCAGGCCATCGAGGAGGAGGGCGGAGATCCGGATGAGATCGCAGTGACTGTGGATCCATCCGGGAAAAAGACGCCAGCTCGGCGGATCTCTAAAGGTATGTAGGCTCCCCCACATTAGGGGTGGTACTGGATCCAAAGTCCAGGTTGTGTGTGTGTTTGATATGCGTGTGTTTTTGGACGTGCAGGGAAGCGGCAGGATAATGATGACCAGGGGGACTGTACTGTGGAGGAGGACTCGGGGGACCAGGTGAGCTGCCCCTGGTATCACAGCAGGGTGGACAGACCCTTTGTTTTGATGCTTTTCGTATGCAACCTAGCGTGACTTAAAGTAATCCTTCTTAAGCGTGATTTTAGGTCATTATTTGAAAGTCTGAAGCTTTGTGGCACCGATAAACTGTCAAGCTCTAGCTTTAAGAACTACATTGTTGTACGTCACATCTCTGCTTGTAGACAGGGCGCGAGCTGCAGTCTCATTCAAGAGGCAAAAACATGTATTATTTTATTATTAAATTGTAATTAATAATTTAATTTGTGATAGATTACGTATTATTGCAGGACCCAGCTGTACAGGAAGTGGAAAAGTTGTGCTGAGATGCTAAAATATGTTACAAGGGGGAAAAACCAACTTTTGTCACCGTAGTACAGGGGTGGGCAAAGAGGGCTGCTGTCCTGAAGGTTCTAGATGTTTCCCTGCTCCAGCACACCTGATTCTAATGGAGGGTAATTGTGAGGCTTCCATAGAGCTTGATAACGACCCTTCATAAGGATCGGGTGTGCTGGAGCAGGGAAACATCAAAAACCTTCAGGACAGTGGCCCTCAGGACTTGGAATTGCCCACCCCTGTCAGAACGTTCAGATTTTTAAGCATTCCTTTGAGATTTTCATCAACATGACTTCAACTCAACTTTTCTCCAAATATATATATATTTTATGTATTAAACATTTTTAAACAGATTTTCAAAAAGTAGGCAATAGCTATACAAAAAGGGGTATATAAAAACATGAAATGGTACAAATTATAAAAAGTATACCATGGCTGTGTCCGAAATCACTCATTCCCTACTCCCTACATATCAAAATAAATGTAGTGGACTATATAGTGAGCTCAAAAGAAAAAGATGTTCGGGCACTTCTCGTGGGCACTTCTCATCGCTGTCACACAATTAAAATGTACCAACGCATGATTGAATATCTTGCTTCGGTTAGTGACCATTGGATGTTCACTACTTTTCGCGGTGAATTGTGGGATACATGCAGTGCACTATATAGTGGACACTAAATATTACTACTACAAAATGGCGTGGTCATTATATAGTACACTATATAGTGGTTAGGGAGTGATTTCGGAACACAGCTCATGAGTATCAAACTGGGCGCACCTCGCTGACTCCGCCCTCCGCCCGCCCCCCTCCCTGCAGGAAGATCACCATGACGACAATAGCATGGACAACCTGCGGGAGATGGACATCATGGACATGAGCGTGCTGGACGACGCCGAGAACGAAGAGGGCATCCCCGCCGAAGAGTACGACGATGATTCCATCCTGAACGAGGACGCAGAGGAGAAAGACCCTCCCCTCAGCCCTGCAGCCAATCAGGAGGAGGAGCGGGAGGAGGAGGAGCTGGGGAACGGAGATGCTGAGATGTTGGACGAGGCAGATGAGGTAAGCTGGTCCTTGAAATCTGCTCCACGTGGGGAGTCACATGGCTCAGTGGTTAAGGAGTTGGGCTCGTGATCGGAAAGTTGTGAGTTTGATTCCCCGCTGTGGCCGCATGATGTTGTGGCACTTCACCCTACTTGCCTCAGGGGGCAATGTCCCTCTACTTACTGTAAGTCGCTCTGGATAAAAGCGTCTGCTAAATGACCAAATGTAAATCGCTAAAACGATCCTACCACCTCTCTGTGTTGTGTGTGCGTAGGCTTGCGTCGACCAGGACGTTGGCGACATGGAGGAGAAAGATCTGACATTTGCGTCGACCGCTGAGGTAAAGACTCTCATTCCGCTGGCTAGCAGGTTATCACCTAAGCTAGGTTCCCAGAACCCTTAGCGTGGGATTATTGCTACGCTGCTGAACGGGACCGTCTTCTGTTTTTCCTTCAACAGGAAGAGGAGGAGGAACTGGAGGCGGAAGATTCAAAAGAAGGAATAGGTACTGTTGGAAAGAAAATAGAGATCAAAAGTTCCTTTTCGATGGCAGTTTTCCCCGTCACTTCAGTGTTTAAAGCTCGGAATGCTAAAATCGTTCAGTTTAAAGCGTCCTCACAGAGAGACTGGAAACCCAAAGGTGTCTTGCTGGCTGAGGGCTGGAAGGTGGTCTCTCCCTGGGCGATTGGATAAAGGGACATGTAGGCCACCTTTGGAGGCCCCCCCCACCCAGTTCTGGGCCACATTTCAGCCCCCGGTCAGCAATTCCTTAGGTCAGCGAGCGTTTAGATGTTGCAGGTGATGTTTTTAGGTTGCCACACGAAGAGGAAGAAGAAAGAAAGACGAAGAAAAGAAGACTCCGGAAGAAAACACCCACACCTTTTTCAGGACTGAACTGAACCATTTAAAAACTCATTGGACACGAAGCCTAATGGACTTGTATACGAAAAAACCCTCCCCTCCCCCCCACCACACCCCCCCAATCACTTTCTGAGGACACTCGTCACGTCGGTCACCCTGACGGAGGACACTGGACTCCCCCCTCCCCCCCCCCCCCCCCCCCCCTTTTCCGGAGCATCAGCTGGTCTTTGCGGCGTTTCTTCAGCTAACTCCGATCTTCTTCTGCTTGGGGACTCGGGTGCTCCGGAGCGGGTTCCACTTCCTGTCGGAGGGTTCAGCCTGAGCGAGTTCCCTGGTGTCTTGTCTAGGGTTAGGGCCCTTGGTGATTTTCCAGTCTCTCTCTAGGCTAGGCTAGGTGTGCTGTTAATACGTGTCTCAGGTCCAGAGAGGTGGAAGAGGCCCCCCCCCCTCCGTCCTAACCCAGGCCTTAGCCAGTTCCACGTTAACCTTTGCTGTGTGTTCAGAAGTGATTAAACTGTGTGCCATTCTATTCCTGTTAAATCCGTAGAAAATGACAAAGTAGCGGGGTGTTGTTTATCTGAGCCGCTTAATGAAGACCTCCAGGAGGAGACCACAGAAGAAGAGCAAGTCGCCAGCGCCCCCGGGGAAGACATTTCGAAGAGCGAACCGGCGTCGGCTAGCGACGCTGACGCTAAGCTAATCAGCGACGCCGAACGGGAAGATGCGGAAGACCCCGGGAAGGTTCCGGAACAAGTGACAGTTGACTCTGAGGGCAAGGCCACTACCGTTCAGGCCGATAGGGATAACGCGGGCGAGAGCGAACATGCTGTTGATACAGAAATGGTACTTAAGGGCGAGGAAGACGAAGAGTCGAAGAGCGAGGAGCAAGCTGCTGAATCGGCCTCGGCAGTGAAAGCGTCCTCTTCTGTTGAGGGCGATCAGAATAAGAGGTTTGTTATTTTCTGTCTACTAGAACTCCCCCCAAAATGGCTGTCTCTCTGTTGCATTGGTTAGCAAGTTTGGATGCCCTTTTTGGAGGTAAAAAAAAACAAAATTTGCTCTGCGCCTTTTTTGTCTGAAACTTTTCATCTCTATGTCATCTCTTAAGCGTTTTGACGTAATCTGTCAGGTGTCTTTGGCCCACCTGTAGCCATCCTAATGACATCCTATTACTGTTCCATCACGGCCACATAAAGGGGGTTTGGTTTGTGTGTTGGTGCCCGCTGTGGGGGTAAGTATGTTTCACCAGCCGGGCCCGGAGGGTGGCAAGCTGCCCCCGCTGCCCGCCCTGCTGACCCAGCGCTTCTCTGTTTCTCTAGCACCGACGAGGACAAGAGCGGCAAGCCGGAATCCAAAGATGATAAGGGTACGTGCCGGGGGGGGGGGGGGGTGGGGGGGGGGGGGGGGGGGGGCGGCTTCACACTCCTGTCTGGTTTACCGAGGAGGAACATGAGGATGGTGCTTAACGTGTGTGTGTGTGTCTGTTTGTCTCTTTGTGTGTGTTTGTCTGTGTGGGTGTTTGTGTGTGTTTGTCTGTGGGTGGGTGTGTGTGTTTGTCTGTGTGGGTGTTTGTGTGTGTTTGTCTGTGGGTGGGTGTGTGTGTTTGTCTGTGTGGGTGTTTGTGTGTGTTTGTCTGTGGGTGGGTGTGTGTGTTTGTCTGTGTGGGTGTTTGTGTGTGTTTGTCTGTGGTGGGTGTGTGTGTTTGTCTGTGTGGGTGTTTGTGTGTGTTTGTCTGTGGGTGGGTGTGTGTGTTTGTCTGTGGGTGGGTGTGTGTTTGTCTCTGTGTGTGTGTGTTTAGGCTCTCCAGGCAGCAGTAAGAACCTGTGGTTAGCGGCCTGTCATCCACCACCAGAGCTACTGATCTGAAGACGCTGTTCAGCAAGTACGGCAAGGTGTGTACCCTCCCCCCCCAGCCCCCACACTCCCCCCAGCCAGAGGAGCGTCAGCCCCTGAACGCCTCCCTCTCTCCCTCCTCTTCCTCCAGGTGGTGGGGGCCAAAGTGGTGACCAACGCCCGCAGCCCCGGCGCCCGCTGCTACGGCTTCGTCACCATGTCCTCCACGGAGGAGGCCGACCAAGTGCATCAGCCACCTGCACCGCACCGAGCTGCACGGACGCATGATCTCTGTGGAGAGGGTGAGAGAACTGCCCCTGGCTGGGACTGGGGGGGGGGGGGGCGCTGGTTTGCTGGGCAGATCATCATTCATTTACATGTATTCATTTTAGCAGAACGCTTTAACCAAAGTGACTTACAAGAGAGGTTACTAAAGAGCTTCAGTCACTGAGCATAGTAACGTGATAGACCCCAAACACAGCAGGCATCTAGAATATGAAACATACATCCTGAGAACCAATAAGTGCCAAGGGAAGAACTATTAAAACAAAAAACAATGCTACCCCCACCCCCCCCCCCCCCCCCCCCCCCCCCCACCCCACCACCCTTCAGGCCAAGAACGAGCCGGCAGGGAAGAAGCCAGCTGAGAAGGCCGACCCCAAGAAGGCTGAGCAGAGAGGAGACACTCAACAGACTCCAAGTCTGAGAAGTAAGATCTGCACACACGTACACACTCACTCACACGACGCACACACACACACACATACACACACACAGACAAATACACACACACACAGACAAACACACACACATACACCCACACAGACAAACACACAGACAAACACACCAGGATGGAACCTGAATGCCGTGTCACAACATGGATTCGGCCCCCCCCCCCCTCACAGTGTTGATGTTCTCCCTCCAGGTCGGACGTCAAGGATGAGAAGGCTGAAGATGGCGAGGGGAAAGATGGGAAAGGTGGGTCCTCCCACGTCCTCTCACGGCCCCCTGCCCCCCCCCTGCCCCCCCCCCCTGCCCCCCCCCCCCCCCCCCCGGGGCCGCTCAATGTAACACTTTCCCCTCCTGCTTTCCTCTTCCAGCCGCAATGAGAGGACGGTGGTGATGGACAAGTCAAGGGGGAGCCGGTCATCAGCGTCAAGACCAAGAGCAAGGAGAGGGTGAGCGAGACCCCTGCCCCCCCCCCCCCCTCCTCCTGACGCTCCAGTCAGCTCACTCTGTCCCCCTCCCCCCCCCCCCCTCCTCCTGACGCTCCAGTCAGCTCACTCTGTCCCCCCTCCCCCCCTCCTCCTGACGCTCCAGTCAGCTCACTCTGTCCCCTCTTCCCCCCCCTCCTGACGCTCCAGTCAGCTCACTCTGTCCCCCCCCCCCTCCTGACGCTCCAGTCAGCTCACTCTGTCCCCCCCCTCCTGACGCTCCAGTCAGCTCACTCTGTCCCCCCCCCTCCTGACGCTCCAGTCAGCTCACTCTGTCCACCCCCCCCTCCTGACGCTCCAGTCAGCTCACTCTGTCCCCCCCCTCCTCCTGACGCTCCAGTCAGCTCACTCTGTCCCCCCCCCCCCCCTCCTGACGCTCCAGTCAGCTCACTCTGTCCCCCCCCCCCTCCTGACGCTCCAGTCAGCTCACTCTGTCCCCCCCCCTCCTCCTGACGCTCCAGTCAGCTCACTCTGTCGCCCCCCCCCTCCTCCTGACGCTCAGTCAGCTCACTCTGTCCCCTCTCCCCCCCCCCCCCCTCCTCCTGACGCTCCAGTCAGCTCACTCTGTCCCCCCTCCCCCCCTCCTCCTGACGCTCCAGTCAGCTCACTCTGTCCCCTCTCCCCCCCCCCCCCTCCTCCTGACGCTCCAGTCAGCTCACTCTGTCCCCTCTTCCCCCCCCTCCCTGACGCTCCAGTCAGCTCACTCTGTCCCCTCTCCCCCCCCCCCTCAGAGCACAAAGAGTCGCGACAGGAAGTCGGCGAGCAAGAGAAGAAGGACATCCTGTCGTTCGACCAGATCAAGGAGCAGAGAGAGCGGGAGCGCCAGAGGCAGCGGGAGAGGGAGATCAGAGAGGTGGAGAGACGCAGACACTCTGGGTGAGGAGAGGGGGGAGGAGGAGGAGGAGGAGGAGGAGGAGGAGGAGGAGGAGGCTGGCGTAACGCAGTCCTCATCAGCTTCCCTTTGATGCCTTGATGGGCGAAATCACACCGTTGTCAAGTTGCCGACCAGTTAGCCGTTCATATTGAGCCCCCCTGGGAACAAACAGTGATTGGTTGTCTCCTCCCCCCCCCCCAGCGAGCGTGATCGCGACAGCCGATCTGAGCGCGAGCGAATCCGCCTGTTCAGGGAGAAGGAGGAGCGAGAGAGGCTGATGAGGAAGAGGAACTGGCTGGAGGTGAGTGTGGGTGTAGATGGAGGGTGGGGGGGGGGGGGTGGACACACTGTTTTAGCCCTGCAGCAGTTTGAACAGTGGGGCTTGAAAAAAAATACGTTTTTCTCTGTTTTGTGTGCTCTGCTCTTAAAACCAACCCCCACCTCCTCCCTCCCTCCCCCCCCCCCCCTCAGACACAAACACAGCGGAGCTCAGGGGCCGCCGCAGTGCAGCACCCCCCCACAGTGCAGGGCTAGCTGCCTCGTTCAGGGGCCCCACGGTAGGCTACTGTTGACCGGAGCCCCACCCCCCCCCCCCCCCCCCCCCCCCCCTACCTGCCCCGAGATGAATGTCTTGGATTTCTTACTAAAATATCTTTTTTAAGAGGGTGGGAGAGGGGGGGGTTCACCATAGATGCAACCGTTTCACATATTCACATGGCCCCAGGCAGGGGGGGGCCTGGAAATATT
>CM059340.1:3024325-3126825 GCA_030340685.1 Protosalanx chinensis
GCACACACACACACACAAGTCACTCACACCAGTCACACACACAAGTCACACACCTCACACACATAAACGTCACACACACACACAAACACACAAGTACCTCCCTCTCTACCCCCTCCCTCCCCCCTCCCTCCCTCCCTCCCCCCTCCCCCCTCCCTCCCTCCCCCCTCCCTCCCTCCCTCCCCCCCTCCCTCCCCCCTCCCTCCCTCCTTTCTCACCTGCACCTCTGATGCCTTGTGTCTGATGGCCTCCTCTGTCTCCCTGATGTCCTGTTCCAGGGTGTACTTCTCCCTGCGACACACACACACACACAGACCTATTCATCAACCATCCACACAGCCCGTGGAAGAGACAGTGCCCTTGAACCCCTCCCAGCCCGACACACAAAAGGAGACACAGACAGAGAGAGAGAGGGAGAGAGGGAGAGAGAGAGAGAGAGGGGGGGTAGTGACAGAGAGAGAGAGGGGGGGGGTAGTGACAGAGAGAGAGAGGGGGGGGTAGTGACAGGAGAGAGAGAGAGAGAGAGAGAGAGAGAGAGGGGGGGGGGTAGTGACAAGAGAGCGATAGAGGCAGAGAGAAAGGGGGGTAGTGACAGAGGAGAAAGGCAGAGAGAGAGAGAGAGAGAGGTAGAGACAGAGTGGGTCATTGGAGAGCGGGTTACCTGAGAGCATTCCAGTGTGTAAAAGCAAGGGTGCTGAGGCAGCATGGAGAGTAACGGGTGAGAACAGAAGATTGATAAAATACACACAGTAAAGGATGGCTGGATGGAGGGAGGGAGAGGGGGGATGGAGGGAGGGAGAGGGGAGGAGGGGGGTGCTGGATGGAGGGAGGGAGAGGGGGGATGGAGGGAGGGAGAGGGGAGGGGAGGAGGGGGGTGCTGGATGGAGGGAGGGAGAGGGGGGATGGAGGGAGGGAGAGGGGAGGAGGGGGGTGCTGATGGAGGAGGGAGAGGGGGATGGAGGGAGGGAGAGGGGAGGAGGGGGGTGCTGGATGGAGGGAGGGAGAGGGGGGATGGAGGGAGGGAGAGGGGAGGGGAGGAGGGGGGTGCTGGATGGAGGGAGGGAGAGGGGGGATGGAGGGAGGGAGAGGGGAGGAGGGGGGTGCTGGATGGAGGGAGGAGAGGGGGATGGAGGGAGGGAGAGGGGAGGAGGGGGGTGCTGGATGGAGGGAGGGAGAGGGGGGATGGAGGGAGGGAGAGGGAAGGAGGGGGGTGCTGGATGGAGGGATGGAGAGGGGGGATGGTGGGAAGGAGATGGGAGGAGGGGGGTGCTGGATGGAGGGAGGGAGAGGGGGGATGGAGGGAGGGAGAGGGGAGGAGGGGGGTGCTGGATGGAGGGAGAGGGGAGGAGGGGGGATGGAGGGAGGGAGAGGGGAGGAGGGGGGTGCTGGATGGAGGGAGGGAGGGAGAGGGGGGGGTGCTGGATGGAGTGAGAGGTGCAGGGGGAGGGTGCTGGAGGGAGGAGGGGGGGGTTGCTGGATGGAGGGAGAAGGGAGGGGAGACGAGAGGATGCTGGATGGGTGGGTGGGTGTAGATGAGAGGACAGTGTGGACGGAGCAGGTTAAAGGAGGAGGGCTGGAGGAAGGGAGGGAGGGGAGTGGGTCCACCGCCGGGCAGACTCCAGCCTCATATTTTCCTTTTTGCGTGTGCATTTTATCCTTCAAGCAGGGCTCTACGGCTGGGGCTTCTACTGGGGAGAGACCACACCAGGGGAGAGACCCCACACCAGGGGAGAACCCCACACCTGGGGGGAGACCACGCCAGGCTGGTTCTCTGTGAGGGGGGGGGGGGGCAGCAGGCTAGAAGCTTAGGGTCAGCCTGGGGCTCAGCTTCCATCAGCTTTTTAGTTACCATGGGAGTGAGGAGGAGGAGGAGGATGAAGGGTATGAATCAAAGAAAAGATGAAGGTGTCTGTATGAACAAGGACAGGACTTGATGAAGCAACCAAACATCATTTGGGGGGGGGGGGTGACCAGAGGCTGCTGGAGGTCCGAGCCGCAGACCAGGGGCCTGTTAGGAGTCTTGCACAGCCCCCCTCACCTCTGCAGCTGTTAGGAGTCATGCACAGCCCCCCTCACCTCTGCAGCTGTTAGGAGTCATGCACAGCCCCCCTCACCTCTGCAGCTGTTAGGAGTCATGCACAGCCCCCCTCACCTCTGCAGCTGTTAGGAGTCATGCACAGCCCCCCTCACCTCTGCAGCTGTTAGGAGTCTTGCACAGCCCCCCTCACCTCTGCAGCTGTTAGGAGTCTTGCACAGCCCCCCTCACCTCTGCAGCTGTTAGGAGTCTTGCACAGCCCCCCTCACCTCTGCAGCTGTTAGGAGTCTTGCACAGCCCCCCTCACCTCTGCAGCTGTTAGGAGTCATGCACAGCCCCCCTCACCTCTGCAGCTGTTAGGAGTCATGCACAGCCCCCCTCACCTCTGCAGCTGTTAGGAGTCATGCACAGCCCCCCTCACCTCTGCAGCTGTTAGGAGTCATGCACAGCCCCCCTCACCTCTGCAGCTGTTAGGAGTCATGCACAGCCCCCCTCACCTCTGCAGCTGTTAGGAGTCATGCACAGCCCCCCTCACCTCTGCAGCTGTTAGGAGTCATGCACAGCCCCCCTCACCTCTGCAGCTGTTAGGAGTCATGCACAGCCCCCCTCACCTCTGCAGCTGTTAGGAGTCATGCACAGCCCCCCTCACCTCTGCAGCTGTTAGGAGTCATGCACAGCCCCCCTCACCTCTGCAGCTGTAAGGAGTCATGCACAGCCCCCCTCACCTCTGCAGCTGGGCGATCTCCTGCGTGATGTCATCCAGATCCTTGATGCCTGTGAACTCTCCGGAACCCACGGAACTGGAGCTGTCCTGGAGAGAGGGAGAGAGAGAGAGAGACGGAGAGGGAGAGAGAGAGGGAGAGGGAGAGAGAGAGAGAGAGAGAGAGAGAGAGAGGGAGAGGGAGAGAGAGAGAGAGAGAGAGAGAGAGGGAGAGAGAGAGAGAGAGAGACAGACAGAGAGAGAGAGGGAGAGAGAGAGACACATAAAGAGAGAGAGAGACAGCGAGACAGAGAGAGACAGAGAGAGAGAGAGAGAGAGCATAAGAGAGTATCAGCACAGTTACCAGCCAGTCCAGATGACAGTGAGAGGAAGGGAGGCACAAGGAAGAGAGAGATAGGTTAGGTGAGAGGTTGGGGAGGAAGGGGGGATGAGCTCGGGGATTCACAGAGCACCACAGAGGGGCAGAGAGCCCCCCAAGAGGGAAGGGGGGGGGGGGGGACACAGCACTGGGGGAATCCTCCCACAAATGCTTTACGTCTCTCTGGATAAGGAGGGGGGGACCTGGGGAGGGGGGGGGCAGCCATGGAAAGCATTTGTGCCTCAGACAGGTCTACCTACCCACAGCTTGAACATGAGCGCCTGAGACAGAGACAGCTTTAGGCGGGAACATCAGCAGCCATGAGAGGGAAGAACAGAGCGAGCGATGAGCGCTAGGCTAGCAGGGGGGCTAGGCTAGCAGGGGGCTAGGCTAGCAGGGCGCTAGGCTAGCAGGGGGCTAGGCTAGCAGGGGGCTAGGCTATCAGGGGGCTAAGCTAGCAGGGGGCTAGGCTAGCAGGGGGCTAAGCTAGCAGGGGGCTAAGCTAGCAGGGGGCTAAGCTAGCAGGGGGCTAGGCTAGCAGGGGGCTAAGCTAGCAGGGGGCCAAACTAGCAGGGGGCTAAGCTAGCAGGGGGCTAGGCTAGCAGGGGGCTAAGCTAGCACGGGGCTAAGCTAGCAGGGGGCTAGGCTAGCAGGGGGCTAGGCTAGCAGGAGGGGCGCTTAAAGAAGACGGACTGGAGCGGTCAACACGCTAAAAAGCGGGGAGTTTGGTGGGGGAGGGGGGCGAGGCATTAACCGATTGGTCCCCGCCGGCTAGGAACGGTGGAACGTGCCGCTGTGATTGGTCGGTTTGTTTGGACTCACCCTCCTCATCTCGGACAGAGCGGCCATCTCCGAGCCCACGGGCGTGATGTAGCCGGACAAGCTCTGGACACAAAGCATGATGGGAAGAAAAAAACCATGTTAAGACTCATGCAGGGCAGGGTCGGGGTGGGGGGAGGGGGAGAGAGGGGGGGGGGGGGAGAGGGGTCCGGGGGTACCCACTGGGACGGGCGTGCCCCTCTCGGAGGGGGGGATCATATCCGCGGTGAGGGTCTGCGGGGGGTCGATGCCTTTGCTGACTTTCTGCTGGATGAGGTGCATGGCCAGGGCAAACTGCTCCCGGGTGAGTTTCCCCATCTGCCGGGTGTCTGCCAGGGCCCTGGGGGGAGGGGGGGGGGGGGGGGGGGGGGGGAGGAGGGGGGAGAGCAGCTGTTAGGCTCATCCTAAATAACACAGAGTCATTCAATCAAAGGAGAGTTTCCATGCTTGCCGGCAAGGAGGTAAGTAGTAAGAGTCAAGGTTTCAAAGGACGTTTTGAAGGGAATCAGATGGCTCTGCGGGTTAATATATTCGAGTTTCCCGGTTGCACATTAGGCACGTCAATAACAGGACAAATTAATACAACGAGACATAACTACTTGTATAGGTAATATATTTATGTTTAAACATATTTAACAACATATTACCTACACAAAAATAAGTAGATGAACTAATGGCCAAGACCGCAGACCTTGGCCTCTCGCTCGCACACACGCCCTTTTTCTTTCTCTCTCTCCCGCACTGTCGCGCTCTCTGCGCATAGCGGTTTAAATGAACGACAACAATAAAACAAATGCTGAGTGTTTTGTGCAAGATATTTAAGGTCGATATTCTTGTCTCAAATATGGCAGTCTCAAACAGTCTCCCCTGCTGCCATTCCAATATACGTTTTCATATTGGAAATTCGCTTTTTAAACACTATTCGAATATATATTAGAATTTAGAATATTCGTTGACAGCCCTACCAAGGACACATCGTAAACACCGGGCCGGGAATCGAACCAGCAACCTTCTGATTACTAGTCTGATTCCCTAACCGCTGAGCCACCTGATGCCCCTGTCTTCTGGTGGGATTGGAAACCGATCAAATAACTGTTCCCAAGTGATGAGAACTTAATAATAATACTTCATTTATCAGACGCTTTTATCCAAAGTGACTTACAGTAAGTACAGGGACATTCCCCCTGAGGTAAGTAGGGTGAAGTGCCTTGCCCAAGGACACAACATCACATAGCCACAGGCGGGGTTCGAACTCACAACCTTCCGATCATGAGGCCAACGCATTAAACCGCTGAGCACATACAGCTAAAGGTACAGGGGTCAAGTGTCCTCTTTAAGAGGTCATCTAAGGTTCCCCTTGAGATTCGGGGGGGGGGGATGTTGCCTCCTACCAGATATGAGCCAGAAGGTTGTGAGGAAGTCCCGACTGCACGAAGATCTCCTTCACTTCCTGTCCGCTGACGAAACCGTCCTGGTCGGCGTCGGTCTTCAGGAAGATGTCGTCATAGCGACCTCTGTCCTGGACAGGAACCACCCAGTTCACCGAGTACTGGGATCGGATCAGGGGGCAACAGAGTTACGAGGGAGAGCTGGGAGTCGGTGTAGAGCACGGGTGTCAAGTTCCAGACCCCTGAAGGTTCTAGATGTTTCGGTTGTGTGTACGGTGTGTGTGTATGTACGGTGTGTGTGTGTGTATCTACAGTGAATGTGTGTGAATGTACAGAGTATGTTAGCATGTGTGTGTACGGTGTGTGTGTTTGTACGGTGTGTTTGTACGGTGTGTTTGTACGGTGTGTGTGTGTGTACGGTGTGTGTGTGTGTACGGTGTGTGTGTGTGTACGGTGTGTGTGTGTACGGTGTGTTTGTACGGTGTGTGTGTGTGTGTACGGTGTGTGTGTGTACGGTGTGTGTGTGTACGGTGTGTGCGTGGGTATGTGTGTGTACAGTGTGTGTGTGTGTATGGTGTGTGTGTGCGAGTGTGTGTGTTTGTACGGTGTGTTTGTACGGTGTGTTTGTACGGTGTGTGTGTGTGTACGGTGTGTGTGTGTACGGTGTGTGTGTGTACGGTGTGTGTGTGTACGGTGTGTTTGTACGGTGTGTTTGTACGGTGTGTGTGTGTGTACGGTGTGTGTGTGTACGGTGTGTGTGTACGGTGTGTGCATGGGTATGTGTGTGTACAGTGCGTGTGTGTGTACGGTCTGTGTGTGCGAGTGTGTGCGTGTGTGTACGGTGTGTGTGTACGGTGTGTGTGTGTACGGTGTGTGTGTGTACGGTGTGTGTGTGTGTACAGTGCGTTTGTGTGCGTGTGTGTACGGTGTGTGTGTGGGTGCGGTGCGGTGCGCCCCGGTGCGCCCCCCCCTCACCTGCGCAGACTTGAGTGAGTGTTTGGGCGAGAGGCTCCCGGCGCTGTTCAGGGAGTTCATGCTGCCGTGAGAGGGGGTGGAGCGCAGGCTGTCCTTGGGGGGAGGGGGGCTGGCAGGCAGGGCGGCCCCGGGGCCGGGGACAGAGCCCAGGGACTTCTTCCTCTTGGAGGGGGGGATGAGGGAGGCAGGCAGCGCAGGGGGAACAGGCTCCTTCTCCAGGGCCCGATACACCAGGTGCATGGCCTGAGGGAGAGAGCTGTTAATACCAGCTGGAGAGAGGCCATATCACAACATAAAAAAAATAATATAAGAAAATACCTAATTTAGCAGACACTTGTATCCAAAGCGACTTACATTAAAAATACAGGGACATTCTCCCTGAGGCAAGTAGGGTGAATTGCCTTGCCTAAAGACACAACACTACATAGCCACAGCCAGGGTTCGAACTCACAACCTTCCAATCATGAGGCCAACTCCTTAACCCGCTGAGCCACCTGACTCCCATAAAGCTACTCCTTCCATTGCTTTATCGCCTCAAATCCGAAATTCTAAGGATTCGGGTGGCTGAACGGTTAGGGTGTCGGGCTAGCAATCAGAAGGTTCAGTCGTGCCAGCATGACGTTGTGTCCTTGGGCAAGGCACTTCACCCTACTTGCCTCAGGGGCGGGGGGGGGGGGGAATGTCCCTGTACTCGCTCTGGATAAGAGCGTCGGCTAAACGATTCAAATGTAAATGAATCTGCTGAAGGTTCTGACTTTTGACGAACGAAACCAGGGTTGAAAGACAGAAAGCTTACCACCGCAAACTCATCTCTGTCCAGATGTCCATCTTTGTCGATATCGCTGAGATCCCAAACCTGTCCAACGGAAAATCAGATATCAGATTGCTCAGATCACCAACCAGTAACTTTTAAGGCCTGGGACCATGTGGTCGTGCCCAGGGTCCTGCTGGGTAGTCCGGGCCGGGCCCCCCTACCTTTCCCAGCACGTCTAGAGGTAGCTTGGAGTTGATCAGGACGGGCTTGACCTTCTCCCCGGACAGCAGGCCGTGCACCGGAGCCAGGCTCTCAAAGATCCCGTCAAAAGTGCCTTTCTCTTCAGGCTGGGACAAAGACAGACAGACCGCGCAAGAACCAAACGCCATTTAAAACGATGACTAAGAAATGCTACTATCAAGATAGTGCGTTAGCCTTATGCCAGGGGTGGGAAATTCCAGTCCTCCAGAGCCGCTGTCCTGAAGGTTTAAGATGTTTCCCTGCTCCAGCACACCTGATTCTAATGAACAGGTTGTTACCAAGCTCTGTGGAAGCCTGATAATGACAGTTCATTAGAATCAGGTATGCTGGAGCAGGGAAACATCTAGAACCTTCAGGACAGCGGCCCTCGGGGACCAGGATTACCCACCCCTGCCGTATGCTGTTCCCAGTGGTCCCAACGAAGTTAGATTCCTGATAAGAACTGTCCTATGAAGGTTAAGAATGTGATTATGTGGGATTTAACTTTGGTATCTGGTAACCTGGGATGATTTTTGAGGATGTTAGCAGCAGACAGTATCAGTAGCAGACAGTATCTCCACAGAGACAGTATCTCCACAGTGACAGTTTCTCCACAGAGACAGTATTTCCACAGTGACAGTATCTCCACAGAGACAGCATCTCCACAGAGACAGCATCTCCACAGAGACAGCATCTCCACAGAGACAGCATCTCCACAGTGACAGCATCTCCACAGAGACAGCATCTCCACAGAGACAGCATCTCCACAGAGACAGTATCTCCACAGCGACAGTATCTCCACAGCGACAGTATCTCCAAAGAGACAGCATCTCCACAGAGACAGCATCTCCACAGAGACAGCATCTCCACAGAGACACCATCTCCACAGAGACAGCATCTCCACAGAGACAGCATCTCCACAGTGACAGCATCTCCACAGATCCCAGAACAGGGCTTCACTCACCCTGACGGCCCACACAGGCTCACTAGGGGGAGCTGTTGAGCCGAGAGACGGACTGCTGGTGTCCTTCTGCAAATACAACAGAACAAGCGCTCAACCTTCGGTACGAACCCGCCTCAGCGGCGACAGCCAATCACAACACAGCCTGCCACCTTCCCAGAAGCAAAACTAAACAGGCGCACGTGACGGTAGCATACTGACAGTTGGGAAACTGTTACGGTTTATCGCTGCGGGAACGGTGGCGTGTGTGTGCGTGTGTGTGTGGGAGTGTGTGCGTGTGTGTGTGTGTGAGCGCGGGCCTGGCTGCACTCACAAACTTGGGGGCAGGAACGTTGAGGCTGAGGCTGCTGAGGCTGACATCCTGGCTGCTCTGGGCACAGGCCACCAGCCGCAGAGCCACGAAGAAGCCCTGGAGGACAAGGGTTAGAGTTAGACTGGACTCAACACCACCAGACAGGCAGGCAGGCAGGCAGAGGAGAGACAGATGGGAGAGACAGACACAGGCAGGCAGGCAGACAGACATAGACAGCCTCCCCAGGCAGGCAGACAGGAGATACAGCCTCTTACACTCACACGCACACGCACTGCACAAACAAAAACACACCCTCTCTCTTGCACACACACACACACCAATTTCAATGATCTACCTGTTTGTCTAAGAAGCCTTTACCGTCTGGATCTGCTAGGTCCCAGATCTGGGAAGAGACAAACAACAAAGGATTAAACTGGGATGATCCTCACACACACACACACTCACACCTTATAATGAGGGCCAACGCAAGAGAGACCAAAACCACACTGTTAAATCCTACTAGCTAGGCCTGGTATCTGATGCTGTGGAGATACGAACACATTTGACGAAGCGACAGAACTTAAGAGAGCGAGTGATAACCCGTGGGTTTGTGTCACAAGATGACAGATCGTTCCATCGTCTTTTTCTTTTCCCGGTCGAGGTTCCTCAGGGATCGCTGATCCAGCAGATCCTGTTACTCCTCACAGAGCGAGAGACATTCTAGACCTCCTGCTGGCCGGCTCCTCCCTCTGCCCCTCCCTCTGCCCCTCCCTCTACCCCTCCCTCTGCCCCTCCCTCTGCCCCTCCCTCTGCCCCTCCCTCTGCCCCTCCCTCTGCTCCTCCATCTGCCCCTCCATCTGCCCCTCCATCTGCCCCTCCATCTGCCCCTCCCTCTGCCCCTCCATCTGCTCCTCCCTCTGCTCCTCCCTCTGCTCCTCCATCTGCCCCTGCCTCTGCCCCTCCCTCTGCCCCTCCCTCTGCCCCTCCATCTGCCCCCCCCTCTGCTCCTCCCTCTGCCCCTCCCTCTGCTCCTCCCTCTGCCCCTCCCTCTGCCCCTCCCTCTGCTCCTCCCTCTGCTCCTCCATCTGCCCCTCCCTCTGCTCCTCCCTCTGCCCCTCCCTCTGCCCCTCCCTCTGCTCCTCCCTCTGCTCCTCCCTCTGCTCCTCCCTCTGCTCCTCCCTCTGCTCCTCCATCTGCCCCTCCATCTGCCCCCCCCTCTGCTCCTCCCTCTGCCCCTCCCTCTGCCCCTCCCTCTGCTCCTCCCTCTGCTCCTCCCTCTGCTCCTCCCTCTGCTCCTCCCTCTGCTCCTCCCTCTGCCCCTCCCTCTGCTCCTCCCTCTGCCCCTCCCTACCCTCCTCCGCCTCAGGGTCGGTCTAGGGTCAGCCTCCAGAACCTAGCTGGTCCCCTGGCTCAAATACTGCTCTGCCCAACTTTAGGTTTGGGGGAACCTCTCCCTGACCCTTTCAAGGGGCAACGGAAGACCCAAAGAACCGTACAGAGTTGTCGTTATAAAGTCATAAACGTATAAACAACATGCGCACATGATCGTCTGATTATTACTGCAGTGTCTTAAGGGCTTGACGTATCTGAGGTTGGCTAAAAGAAAGTTCTAGAATCCCAAATGAACCAAATGACTGCTGTTTTGGGGGGTTTTGGGATGGACGGCTCGCACCTTCCCCAGCGTGGCATCAGGCAGACCGGATTTCTTCAGGAACAAGGCAGCTTCGGTGGGTCCCACCCTTCCTGTGTTCCCTGGGTCCACCTGACCAAACACACACACACACACACACAGGTGCTTCAGGGCTGGTATTCTTAAGGTTATCATCACTACACAACAACACAGCACTTTTCATACACCCCATCTTCCTTTCTTATTGAACTGTAGTCCAGTCCTTGCAATACATTTAAATGTATTCCTCTAGCACACACTTTTATCCAGAGCGACTTACAGTAAGTACAGGGACATTCTCCCTGAGGCAAGTAGGGTGAAGTGCCTTGCCCAAGGACACAACGTCACGCAGCCACAGCCGGGAATCAAACTCACAACCTTCCGATCATGAGCCCAACGCCTTAACCTGCTGAGCCACCTGACTCCCCTACAGTGCAATACTGCACCACTTGCACGATTTCATAATGCACAATATAAAGGGTTAAAAAAAATAAGTCTACTTTACCTGTCTGTAAAAGTTCTCATATACAGGGTTCCCATTCGACAACTGCAGGCAGGACAGGGTAGGCATGTTAGAACAGATGCAACAGCAACAATGGACCACACCTCATCTGCTCTCCTCCACCTCTCTGCTTCCATCCTCCCCTCCCTCAGTGCACATGTGACAATGTGATGGGTTGATCTTAGTGTGTCTCTACCAGCCACTGACATCCACATTTGAAATGGGCCCTTGCTTCATTGGATTATCCTAACTCACAACTGAGGACTTGGGAGTTGTCCTCTCCTATCATATCATCCATTACGGATTTAAATAGATGTGGATCTGGGCTTATGTCACAGGTCCTTGGGCAGGATAAGACTCTGTTCCCTGCAGATCTAGCAAACTAAACCTTATGGCAGTGAATAAGGCCACATGATAATAACCTATTGATAAGGTCCCCTTGTAAACCTAGTTACTCCAAGGAGAAGATGAGGAGTGAGATCTCTATCCGGTGGATGAGACAGGCTAAAAGCATCTTAGCCTGGGATTCAGGGTGGCTGAGCGGTTAGGGAATCGGGCTCGTGAATAGGTTGCCGGTTCGATTCCCGGCCGTGCCAAAAGAAAGGACGTTGGACTGAATGTAAATTCAGCCCAGGCTAAGTGGTGCCAGCTAACCCTACAAGAGCATCATTCAGGAGGCTGGCCCACATCCATCCAGCTAGGCTAGGCTAAGCTAGTCAGGGAGCTTCTGGCAGCCGATCTAAATCTGATTTTGACCGACAAAACCTCCTCGATCACGGGTTGGATAGGATTTGATTTCCGATTATATTGATCGTCCTGGACTAGATCAGGTGTTGTGATGAAGCTCTAACGGTATTATAAAGATGCACTGCTCCTTACTGCCCCTCCACACGGCCTGTTCTACCCTGTTCTACCCTGCTGCCCCCCCATATCCTCCCCGCATTCGTTCATAATCCGGCTCGATCCAATCTGAGACACGCCAGAAAGGCGATCCCAGACATCCAGCGGGGTCCCGTCCTGTCATCATGATCCGATCAATGCAAAAGGTACCTGGGAGAGAGATGCGATGGCTGCCATCTTCCCTGCTGCTGCGGGAACGCGCGCACTCACGCACACGCGCGCGCACAAACACAAACACACACCCACACACCCAAACACACCCACACACCCACACACACACACACACACACCCTCCCTCAGTTCCCCAGCACCCCTCTAGTGGACGGGGGACAACATGGGACCTCAAATCCCATTATTATTGTCAAATACTAAATATATAGTATATTTCTATGCCACTCATTATTTGTTCATAGCAGCCGTCACACTCTCACTTAATAGATGATTTTACTATGTTATACCCTGTGTCTTTCTATGCTGTGCCCTAGGATTCTTTCATCCGAATTTTCAAATTTGTATAGGCTTCCCTATGTATTTATTTATATTTTAAATGGTTACTTTACTGTACCTTTGCTGTTGCAAACTGCAATTTCCCCACTGCTGGACAAATAAAAGGTGATCTGATCTTATCTGATCACATCTCCACTTATCGATCAAGCAGCTTATTACTCTGAAATCACGGTGGATCACTATCCTCCATTCAAGCCACTGTGGCGATGAAAAAAAAAAACTAAAGAACTAAAATGAAGATGACTTGTGTGTGAATGAGATGTCGTTTGCTGATGTTGCGATCTTTGGGGTCCTTTATGGGTCAGGTGTGACACGTGTGCGTGCAAAATGTTACGCAATCCGCTTTCCAGGAACAAAACCACAGCCCGTGAACAGTCCTGCAGCTTTGTAAAAGCTATTTATTTGACACAATGCTGAAACAACCGTTCCTGAAACCGTTCAGCAACCCTTCAAGTGGTGTTCTTAAGGCCAAATGTCCTCTGGTTGGTTGAAAATTCAACATGATCGGGAAAATTAAAGTCAAACAAGAAATCACTCCTGGGGCGGTGTGACCCACCCAGCCATGCTAAAGCTCAGTCAGAACGGGTTTCAAACTCATGCAACAACCCACCGCTAGACGACATGACCTTAGAACAACATCGGCCCTCCTGGAAGAACCTTCTGATCGCCTGTTGCACCAAGTTCACCTCCACTGCATGCCCCTAAAGCAGGGGTGGGCAATCCTGGTCCTCGGGGGTCCTGGAGGTTTTAGATGATTCCCTGCTCCAGCACACCTGATACTAATCATCAGGCTTCCACAGAGCTTGATAACGACCCGTTCATTAGTATCAGGTGTGCTGGAGCAGGGAAACAGCTAAAACCTTCAGGACAGCGGCCCTCGGGGACCAGGATTGCCCACCCCTGCCCTAAAGGCACGCGCTCTTCCAGGTTTCGTTTTCCTTTCATTCCTTATCGGCTTCACGCATTCCCCTTCAGTGTAACGTCGAAAGATCTCGAACTCATCTATACCTAAATATGTCAACACGGGAAACCCTGTTTGATACGATGTAGAGCTGTGCAGACACCAAGGAATTCTTGGAGACGAAGGCGTGGCAGAATATCTGCAAGGTCAAAGGTTACAGCATGAGAAAGAGCAGGACATTACAAACCGGGGGAAGAGGGACAACATTTTCGCTCAGTGCAAATAATCTTCCTATGTTTATGTTTTAGATATAGATTACAGTTGTCAGTTACCAGACCCTGTTTACTATCACAGGATGATATTTACTAACAGACATAAATGTAGATTTGTAATAGTTCACATTCTTTAACCCCTCCCAGATTGACATATTTCTGTCTCAGAACATCGTATACCAGTAGAATGGTGAACCATCGCAATACCTCACAAGGGATGCATTAGATACTAGCAAATATGAGCTAACATTCCTCCAACTGGGTTATTTTTTCTCTTCTTCACACAACATTCTCCATGTATTACATGGATGGAGATGAACAGTAAAGAGGCGTGTCGACAAAACGCTCCCGTTTCGTAAACTCAAACGATAACACTGCGGAAACATGGGCCATTCTGACACTGAAACACTGAGTTGCGTCCGCGCGTTGCAGGTTAACTCCCTCTTAGGACAGTAAGACCCCTGACAGCGAAGGGGGGGGGATTCAATAAATAGGACCACAGCAGATTGTCGCCGGGAGGCATTTTAACGCGCAACGAACCAATCGCATCGTGGCTTCATCGTTCTCGCAGGGGGGCTGTCCCTGGGAAGACCGTTTGGGGGGGTGGGGGTGGGGGGGGGGGGTGGAGGAACGGATCACCTGGCCGTCATCTGTTCCCCCGCACACGAAGACACACTCTTCAGCACGGTGTCACACACACACACACATGGACAGGCACACACACACTCTCCGCTGGCTCAGAGAGGCCCCGGCAGACGTCACTCGTCGTCGAACGTTTGCTGGAGCAGGAAGTTGGCGGCTAAATTCTCGTTCTTCTCGCACGCGAAGTATGCTTGAATGACCAGGCCTTCGGGGAAACCCAGAGCTTTTAACTGGAACGACAAAACACATTTGGCACAGTCAACAGTAAGGTCTGGAGAGTCTCGTGTGTAGGAGCATTTTTTGTTAAGGAACGTTATTAGGACGTTATTAGAATGTCTACAACGTGACGTTCAATGGCGATTCATGTTCTGTTTTGGAGTATATCCCAAATTGGGAATAGTATGACATGCTAAAGCAAACACAGGTAAACACAAGTAAGGTAACATAGGTAAGCTCAACATCGTCAATCTCATCTGAACGCTTTTGCTTATTTCCTCCTTAATAGTGAACTGTGAGGAGGAATGGCCTCTCCCTTGGGGAGCTCCTACCCTCTCGATGGCCTCCTTCTCCTGCTGGGTGACCTGGATGTAGTTGGTCTGCGGAGCGCCTTGCGCCCCTGCCGCCGCTGCCTCCCCTTCGCTCTCCACGTCCCCTTCCCCCTCGGCGGAGTGGGGGTCGTTCAGCATCTGGACGAAGCGCTCCTGGTGCTGGGTGATTTGCTGTCGGACAGGAAGAGAGGACGCGGGTGAGAGTGTCGCTCGAGTGTCGCTGATTTAACACGCGATTTGAGCAACAATGATATGGAGAAGACCTTGCCCCTGAACACAAGACCTCAATAAACGATTCAACTCCATCTTGAGGAGTAGAAGACAGCCAAAGTGTAGCTGCACTGTTTTCAACTAGTTCTTTTGTATTCTATTTTTGCCATCCTTACTATAAAGACATCTTCATTAAGGAAAATATCAATTTAGCAGACACTTTTATCCAAAGCGACTTATAGCAAGTACAGGGACATTCTCCCTGAGGCAAGTAGGGTGAAGTGCCTTGCCCAAGGACACAACATCACACAGCCACAGCCGGGAATCAAAGTCATAACCTTCCGATCATGAGGCCAACACCATAACCCGCTGAGCCATCTGACTCCCTTTATGTTCTCCCTTTTCCTCACTCCTCTCTTTATTGGCTAGGGTCCTCCATAGTACTAGCACATACAATACAGTAAAAATTGAATTTACCAGAACAATTCATTTTAGGGAGAGAGCTTGCATTATCAAGCCCATTCCAAATAGTTTAAAGTTTGTCTGTATTGTCCTTTGATGTCCGGGACAGCAAACCTGGACTCCAGACAAGGGAGTCAGGTGGCTCAGCAGGTTAAGGTGCTGGCCTCATTACTGAAAGGTTATGAGTTTGATTCTCAGCTGTGGCTATGTGATGTTGTGTCCTTGGGCAAGGCGCTTCACCCTACTTGCCTCAGGGAGAATGTCCCTGTACTTAATGTAAGTTACTTTGGATAAAAGTATCTGCTAAATTAATGTATTCCAGAATGTTCTGTCCTGTTCTGGAGCGTGTCCCGCGGGGCTGACCTGCAGGAGCTGTGGGTTGTCTCTGCCCAGCTGCTGCAGCAGAGCAGGGAGGAGAGCCGGGTTCTGCTGGATGATCTGCCTCATCTGCTGGAACTGAGGCTGGTTCCTCAGGAACTCCAGGGGGTTGGCGGCTCCCGTCCCCCCCGTCCCTCCTCCTCCTCCCCCGCCCACGGTCAGGGGGGGCTGGGTCGAGGATACGGCTCCGCCCCCTGCCGACGGAGCAGGGATTGTCAGCAAAGGCCCATCGGGGGACGGTTAACATTTCAGAATAACATTGGACACAGGAACTTTGCCTGTGGTCGTCTCACCGCCGGTGGCTAGAGGGGGCTGGGGTCTCTCTGCGGCGGGGGCTTGGGGGTTGGAGGGGGCCGTGGGCAGGACGATATCCTGAGGGGGGAGGTCCGACTCAGCTGGGATCCCCTGGATGAGGTCAAAGGTCAAAACAGAAGATTAAATATGTACGTGCAGACAGTCCTGCATGTCCCATAATGACATGGCAACGTGGGCGGGGCCGGGGGCTGGAGGTTACCATGAGCAGGTACTCCACCGCTCGGTCAGGGTTGTTGTAGCTGGCTCTCAGGGCTGCTATCACCTGCTCCCTCTCATAGCCCATGGACATGATCTCTGACACTAGGTTCTCATACGCCTGACCTGTGACTATAATTAGCACACAGGGAGACAGAGTGAGAGAAAGAGAGAGAGAGAGGGTGGAGGGAGAAAGAAAGAGAAAGAAAGGGAGAGAAAGGGACATAGAGAGGGAGAGAGACAGAGAAAGGTGGAGAGGGAGAAAGACATAAAGAGAGAGAGAGGGGAGGGAGACAGAGAGAGAGAAAGAGAGAGACAGATACACAGAGAGAGAGGGAGATAGAGAGCGAGAGAGAGAGAGAGGGAGGGAGAGAGACAGAGAGAGATGTGTTTAATTCACACATTTAAAGTGATATGAATTCCTTTCGTTAAGACTGAAAGACAACCTCACCCAATATAGATGCAGCTTCTTCTAAGAGGCTCAGGTCATCCACTAGGCTGTGTGAGATAAGAACACAGATCCAACATGCCCCGTTTAAGTGATAAACTAAAGCAGACGGACTGAAGGATGCATGCGGCCTCTGCCTGGTGTTCCTGGTGTGACACTGCACCCTCACCTTGGAGAGGAAAGGACTGAAGGAGCAGCTACAGGGGGATCCTCCTGGGAGGCCGCGGCTGGGGTCAAGGCTGGGGCTGGGGCCGGGGTTGAGGTTGGGGCTGGGGCTGAGGCAGGGGCCGGGGTTGAGGTTGGGGCCGGGGCTGCGCTAGCTCCCATGGCTGCAGGGGGTACTGGGGTCTGGGCTGAGGCTGAGACCGGAGGCTGCGTCGGGGCCGTGGCAGGGGCCGGTGTAGGCGTGGGGACTTGGGGCGGGACGATCGGGGCGGGAGTGGAGGTGGGGAGGCCAGCATCTGAGAGGGGGAGCCCAGGAAGAGTGGACGGAGCGGGGGAAGGAGAGGAGAGGGAAGGAGGTGGGGGTTTGGGCTGTGGAGGAAATAACACAGTCACATATCACCTCCTAATCTGTGTACACATTTCCTGCTACCAACATCCTACATCCTACTACTACCAACAACCAACATCCTACATGGAGGCTGCATGGATGATAAATAAATATGATACATAAATCTTTAAATAGCCCAGATTTCAGTTACGTAATGAATGTTAGAGATGCAAAGCCATGTTTATAAAAGTATCGCAAAATACACCTTACCTTTGTTACCATGACCACCACAAAGTTTTTCTCGTCGATGTTGTAGTCTTTTAGAGGTATTTCATCATTCAGAATCTTACCTATTGCATCATGACACAGACAATATCAGAGAACGCATGTCGCTGCACGCAGGAAATGTCAAGGGAATCCACTGAAGACAAACATGGACCTTCGAAAAGCACGTTTTCTCTTACCTGCATAGATGAGTTTTTGTCCTGCAGCGGGGAACCCATCTGTCCCTTTCTCTGCCTCAATCTTTTGCTTCAAGGCTTTTACCTGGCAATAACAGAATGATCAAGAAGTATAACTCTCCAGTGTGCTTTCAGAATTAAATTCTGTTCATATGAACCCAACACCGAACTCCTGTCATAAGCATACTTCCTAAAACCTTCTTCTTATTAATTTATTATTATTATTATTATTATTATTATTATTGAACACTCAACAAACATGTATGTCACAATTATGGTACTGGAATGATTCAAATATGACTTTATATTGAAGTTGCATTTATTGTTATTGATACTAATCTTACAGTCCTTTAAATAATCCCCTATTAACATCTAGTAGCAGTCATTGGAGTGATCTTGATAAACATGCTGAATGTCTCCAGTTCCAGATCCCAGACCAGTCCGGTGGAAAGGGGGGGAAGTGTTTATCTAGACTGGGCACAAGCAAGTGGGCTGGGCAAATCTTGCAGCGTCATTCATGACAATCCGGTTCGAAGATCTTTTCAGGGGGAAAAAATACAATAAAATCACACCAGCCCGTCAGCAGTGAACCGTTATAATACCAACTGGACGAGCTTTGATCAAGCCTCGCTTCTCTAATATATAATATGGGCCGTGGCCAGCTCCCCTTACCCCTCTCACCCCCTCTCCTCTCCCCTCGTGTTTACTTTCCTTCGGTAACTTCCAAACACTCACCGGTGATTCGGGATCCATCTTGATTTGAAAGGTTTGTTGCTGGAGCGTCTTCAGCGTGATGGTCAACATCTTCAGGCCGGGTGAGGTGGCTCGTCCAGCGGCGTCCCGAAGCGCGCACACACGGTGATTTCTTTACGGTGGCCCCCTTCTTTTTTTCCGGTCCACGGTGTGTGTGTGACTCAGCTATCTGTCGGTACCGTTAGGTTGGAGTCAGACGCCATCTACTTGCTGAATGAGACAGGACACAGTGTTTACAGCTTGTGTCCAAATAAAGATATTTGAAGATGTCCATGTGACACACTCCCTTTCACAGCCAGAAGCGATCAGTCTTAAAGACTCACATTTAAATCATGTCAAAGACATTTAGTGAGTTCCCCAGACGGATCATTTAGACAAAGGTTTATTTTACATGATATTATCTGGTTAGGCTGTATTGCGTAATAAAATCATTTATGGTGAATAAGTCACTGGAATGGGTTCTGGTCTACAGTTCTAAAGGAGGAGACACACCATTGAAAGAAAAGCTTCATTTATTCAGATCAAACGTGTGCCATGGGGACTGATGCGTTTGTGCAGCAAAGACTGTGAGTCACAGTTTAATCTATAGTCAGATACAGTCATCTCTTTAGTCACACAACTAAAGCAAGAATAGAGGAAACCAGGGGCACTGGGGGAAGCAGGGGTGATCGGAGGATGATTGTAATGGGCAAATAAATTAAAAGGGATCGGTAAGAACATTCCAGTACTGCATATAACAAACAAAAAAAGAAAGAAAAAAAACATTTACAAACAAGAGTGCAAAGAAACGCCCCCCAAAAAACCTCTGGACTTGAAAAGTGAGCTTTCCTACATCTGGAAAGCCTGAGATTAATCCTGCACGTTTCAATCAAATCAAAGGGTGATTGTGTGACTTTACAGCTGCGGATGATAAGGTGAGGCAGCCTCATAGACACTGTAGGACACAGACCAAATCCTGAAGATTTTTTTTTGTGATTACTTGAAAAATAAAAATGTATACTAGTAAAGGAGGGAGGGGGGGGGGGGTACAGGATGGACAAAACCCAGTTAGGACCTCAACTCTTTATTAAAAAAACGAAACAAAAAAACAGGAATCATTTCTTTTTTAAGCAGACATTACCTGCCCCACCAGCCCTCCCTGTCCCCACCCCTACACCTGAAATAGGCGGCCATTTTGGCCATGTCCATAGGGTTTCCACTCAGCAGACTCTCCGGAGAGAGAAAAAGACTCCTCCAAACTGTTTTACAGTTCGGTCTTGGGTTTGATCACGTTGTCTTCCTCTTCCTCCGTCTGGCCTTCCTCCTCAATCTCCTCGTCCAGGGGCTCGTCCTCCTCGTCGCCGTCTTCATCCACCTCTTCGTCATCGTCGCCGGTTTTATCCTTCTTGGTCTTCTCCTCCTCTTCCCTCTGTTTCCTCTCATCCTCCTCTTGTTGTTCCTTCATTTTCTTTTCTGGCCCCTGTGGAAGAGGGATCAGAGAGGTTGAGAACGTTTGTGAGACGTCTGCAGACCTTCTCAAAAACCAACATTCAACTGAACTCTTTCTACAAAAAGAAGCATTATGGGATACCTTGGTGGCCCCCCAGGTCTCATTTCCAAAATCTTCAGCCTCTTTGACGTCATCTGTGATCAGGAAGTTGTCAAATATGGTCCCGGATTTCACCTGTAAAACAAGCAGACATACCACCTCAATTCCAGGATCCTAGACGGAAGTTCCAATAAAGCAAGGGAGGAAGAGATCGAAGAAAGAGTTGTTCCTCAGCACATCATGGTCTTCCTGTGCCAGTCTGATCTCTTGCCTACCTGCCACAGGTCCAAGCCCAGCACTCCGATGGCGTCAAACTTGTAGATGTTGGCATCGGAGGAATATTCCGGGTTGTCGATCTCAGGGTGAACCCAGGCTCCTTTGTAATCTGGATTATCAATCTGTTTAGGCTTCCATTCCCCCTGCAAAAACAACCGACCTCACCCATGAGAAACGCAGCAGGCACGGCCCAAAGAACCTTCTAGAAGAGTAATATTGCGTCGGTGGTGATGGTAAAGTCTAGTCTCATGCTTGCGAGGCCAGACAGCACTGATGCCCAGAGCAGCACACACACACAAGCCCTGGGGTCAAGGTTCAAACGCCCACCTTGTACTCGGGGTTGGTGATCATGGGCGGCTCCCACTCTCCATCCATATCCTCGTCCCAGTCTTCAGGCTTCTTGGCGTCCGGGTCGGGGATGGTCTCTGGCTTCTCCCAGTCCTGGAGCATGAGGAGAGATGGAGGGGTTACAGTTAGCAGACTAGCCCCTTCTGACAGCCCCCCCATATTGTTAGCCTAATAGCATAGTTGCCTATTGTCAATTTGGCCCCCAAAAATTACTTAGGCAGTTATTCTATTAATAATAATACCTCATTTAGAAGACGCTTTTATCCAAAGCGACTTACAGTAAGTACAGGGACATTCGCCCTGAGGCAAGTAGGGTGAAGTGCCTTACACAAGGACACAACATCACACAGCCACAGCCGGGGTTCGAACTCTAAACCTTCCGATCATGAGGCCAACACCTTAACCCGCTGAGCCAGCCGACTCCCATGAGGCTAAAGAGATGCTAAAGCCGAACTTCTGCGACAGATCCTCACCTCAGGTTTGGCGTCCGTGGGGTCGTCGATCTGGGCGCGATCGTCCCAGTCGGCAGGCTTCTTGGCCTCGGGGTCCTTGATCTTCTTGGGGGGCAGGAAATCCCAGTCCTCCTCCAGAGAGCCAGACTCCACCTTCTCGTTGTTGATCTTCACCTCGTAGGTCTGGTCTGGGTTCAGGATCAGTGTGTACAGGTGGCTCATCTCGTCATCCTGGAGGAGAGGTGGAACGGGACACGGATTAGAACTGTTCTGATGAACACTCGGGTTTAAAGCAGGGGTCCCCAACCCTGGTCCTCAGGGCCCCACTGTCCTGCATGTTTTAGATGTTCCCCCCTTTTCCAACACACCTAATTCAAAGAAAGGGTCATTATCAGGCTTCTGCTGAGCTTCATAATAATAATAATAATGATGCTTCATTTAGCAGACGCTTTTATCCAAAGCGACTTACATTTATGTTTAAGTTAAGTTAATTAAGTTCATAAGGACCCATTCGTATGAATCAGGTGTGTTGGAGCAGGGAAACATTTAAAAAAAATGCAGGACAGTGGGCCCTGAGGACCAGGGTTGGGGACCACTAGTGTAAAGTATCGCATTAAGAACTGGGCACTGACAGGTAATACTAACAATGAAACCAATGCAAAGTGCTTTCAGACTAACTCCCTGTACCTTGCATTTGATGTCCTTCTTGATGAGGTGGTTCTGTCCCTTGTAGTTGAAGATGACGTGAACTTTCTTGGTGCTATAGCCACAGATGTCAGGCCCTGGATGAAGAAAGACGGCCAAGAGGATCATTTCCCTCCTGAAGCAGGAACTACACAGCTCTTGACTAACCAACATCTTCCTCAAACCCAACTGTCACATCCAAGACCCCTTTGGGGGGGTTGCATTTCCCGCCCCTGGTGCTGCAACTCCCCCCCCCCCCCCCCCCCCCCCCCCCCCCCCCCCCCCCCCCCGGGGCTGAGCTCATCCGTAACCTGATGCCGTGTCGTCGCCTGCCTAATCTCTCCGTTAAGTGGAACCACGATTAGGAAACGGTCAGGTTTGGTCGACCTCGTTCGTCTCACTCACCGAACATGAGGTAATACTTGGAGTCGCCGTGCATGTCGGTCTGGTCCTGGTCCGAGGGGAACACCTTGACGTAGCCGCCGCCGCAGTCGATCTTCTGCTCGTGCTTGACGGTGAACTGGATGACCAGGGGCTTGCCCTCGTTGCTGAAGGGCTCGAAGCGGGCCGACAGGGCGTAGAAGCGGGCGTCTTGGCTCGTCTGAAGCCCTGGGGGACAGGATGGTCTACTGGTTAACGCACCCCAAAACCCATAGGGCGTTTACGTACAGTATGCACCGTGAATCAGGTCTTCATTTAAAGCACACATCTACACACGTTCGTTTAGTGTTTCTGAATAGGGGAACCAACATTATAAGATGCGTTTTCAAGCTATGTTGACGAGTGAAAAACGAAGGCACATTCAAAGGAGAGCTCAATGAACCCTGACTATATGTATATTTGTTAATCGTTTATAACAGTGGTCCCTAACACTGGTCCTCAGGGCCCCACTGTCCTGCCTGTTTTAGATGTTTCCCTGCTCCAACACATAGAGACAACGGGTCGTTGTCTAGCTCAGAAGAAACCTGGTAACGAACCAGCATTAAAATCAGGTGTGTGGGAAGGAGGGAAACATCTAAAACATGCTGGACAGTGGGGGCCCCGAGGACCAGGGAAACATCTAAAACATGCAGGACAGTGGGGCCCTGAGGACCAGGGAAACATCTAAAACATGCAGGACAGTGGGGGCCCTGAGGACCAGGGAAACATCTAAAACATGCAGGACAGTGGGGCCCTGAGGACCAGGGAAACATCTAAAACATGCAGGACGGTGGGTTCCCTGAGGACCAGGGAAACATCTAAAACATGCAGGACAGTGGGGCCCTGAGGACCAGGGAAACATCTAAAACATGCTGGACAGTGGGTCCCCTGAGGACCAGGGAAACATCTAAAACATGCAGGACAGTGGGTCCCCTGAGGACCAGGGAAACATCTAAAACATGCAGGACAGTGGGGCCCTGAGGACCAGGGAAACATCTAAAACATGCTGGACAGTGGGTCCCCTGAGGACCAGGGAAACATCTAAAACATGCAGGACAGTGGGGCCCTGAGGACCAGGGAAACATCTAAAACATGCAGGACAGTGGGTCCCCTGAGGACCAGGGTTGGGAACCACTGGTTTATAAAGCTGATGTTGCCACGGGACCACTGCAGGTGACCTCACCTTTGTCCTTCTCAGCGTCTCCGTAGAATTTCCCAGAGCTCAGCTTCCACTGGCCGTAGTCAGACTTGTGCTTGGACACGACCCACCGGCTCTTCCAGGCATCTGGAAAACAAACCCCCACCTGACGTTAGCAAACTCCCCTCCTGATGACCCAGGTATGGAGCCACAGAGGAGGATGCCTGCATCCAGACTCAGGCTAACATACCAGCTGGTTAGAAGGAATTTGACAGGAAGGAAAGCCGGTCGCCTAGTCTTAATGTCAGGTCAACGGTGGAGCAACTGGAAGAACTAGTATGGGCCCACACACAGGATGGGGGGGAAAGTGAAAGAACTGCTGCTGATCGGACAACATTTTTCGCACACTTTTCGAACAGGAAACAACATTTGACAAGTGTTTTGGAGAGTCAGGTGGCTCGGCAGGTTAAGGCGGTGGGCTCATGATTCTAAGGTTGTGGGTTCGATTCCCGGCTGAGCCAACATGATGTTGTGTCCTTCACTTCACCCTACTTGCCTCAGGGGGGAATGTCCCTGTACTTGCTGTACATCGCTTTAGATAAAAGCGTCTGCTAAATGAATAAATGTATATTTGACGAACTTCGGACCTTAAAAATGTACTTAATTTGAAAAAATAGGTGCGATTTTAACTTCTCTATTCGACGTGGAAGCGTAAAATTAGGACTAAAGAATGTTTCTTTTTCAACGTAAAGGCAATGTGGCCGTTGTAAAATGCCATTCTAACGCGTGATTTCTCTCTATGAAAAGTTTTATTTGAAGATAGTCACTCCGTTATGTCATATATCAGCCAAAAGCCGACGTGGCTGTTAAATTAAATCAATTTATGATCTACATCTTAAGAGTTCCTTTTCACACTTTATACACTGGTGCAAAGTATTAAAATGATAAAGCAGGACTTGAACCTACAGGAGATTCACACACAGTCATCATTTCCATTGATAATAAAAAGCAGCATATTATACTGAACCTACCTCCGTCTAGGAACTGTTCCTTGAAGTACACATTAGCGTCAATTCTGACAGCTATCGATGCAAAAACTGCAAATATTGCCACTGCTACCTTCATGTTTCCAGCTTCTTGATGTCCGATTGATCCAGATTTTGCCGTCAAACCCGGTTATAAAGCTTTAAGAGGAGGAGGTTTTTATATACTAGAATATTTCTACTCTATTCCTGCACAGATGGCCGCGTCTCATTGGACAAGATCCTGACCAATGAGATGAGACCACGAGTTCCTTTTCGGAATAACTCGGGTTACATCGACAGCACTTCGGAGAAGGATGACGCAAGCAAACAGACCCTGGTTTATGAAAAAAAAACATTCAAATGATAAATTATCATGGAGTTTCGTTCCTTATTTTCACGAAGCTTTATATTTAAACTGCCTGAATTACTTTTTATCCAGGGCCTGGGGTAGCCAACTAATTTAGTAGTGAGACCTCTGATTTAAATTGATTAATTGTAATTTCATTTAATTTGATTGCAATAGACGTTCGTAATCAGATGGATAGTTTTCCGTGATCGTATAGTGGTTAGTACTGTGGGTTGTAACTGCATCAACCCCGGTTCGAATCCGGGTCTCGGCAGCTTTTAAACACTATTTGTCTATAAATTGGAAAAAAGCGTCTGCTAAATAAATCAAGGCAGGGAACTGTTTCAAAGTGTTTATCTCACAATGAAAACTATTTCCATCTTTTACCATGAGACGTCAGCAAGTTTGAATTCACCATCAACGTCTCAATTTCTGCATGCCTGAAACAATGAATGAGATTAGTCCTTAAAAAAAATAAACTTCTCAATTAAAGGAATGGATTAAGCGTCAACCAAAGAGCTGCGCGTTTCAGAAAACCTCGAGCCTTTCGGCTTTCCGTAGTTAGAGGACGCTTAGTAATGATGTCATCCCGTGTTAAAAATGTTTATATTTTTATTTATTTAAATGCCACAACAAACTGGTCCATATTTCTGAACAAAATTGTGTTGTTTCTGAAGACATCACTATCAAATTATTATGTCTACTTGGTAAATTTCTTATTCATAAAGCAAGAGTACTTCATTCCAAGCCCAACTTTAATTTGTTCCACTTTGAACTGAAATTGCTATTTGACTCTATTTCTAAATTAAACGCCATTAAAACCTCTCAAATTTAGGAAAAAATCTATGGTAATACAGACAGGATTCTGTATTGTTATGATTTCTCAGAGAGAAACTACGTGATTAGGCTTTCCTATAATGATGTTAGATTTATATTACATTTTTGTCATTTTTTGTATATTGTGTTGTCTATATTATAATTCATTGACATATACTGTCTGCAGATTTGTTATGTTTATTCTGACAAATAAATAAAAATAAAGGAGGCTTAGTACTGACGTCATCCTGTGTCATGGAGACTGAGGACGCTGCTTTATGAAGCGGGTTACTTTGTAACTGTGTTGAAGCTGCTTGTATCAGTTTGATGGCTGCTATTTATGCATAAACCTGGACACATTCAAGCAAAACTGATACTTTGTACATAGATCTGTTAAAGCTCATGAACGGCTGCTCATACTAACTCAGTGTCGTTTACTCTCAGTTCACTGCGAAATGTTGATTCCAGACACGGTCAGCTGATGAGACCCCAGGTCTGAGACAGAGACCCATCGGCTGTGGAGGAGAACAGCGATCATGTGGAATCGCGGTGCCCGAAGTTCAGCTCTGGAGCGGGCCCAAGCCCACCTCTCCGGCCGGAGGCTGGGTAACACCGGCGCAGAACCAGAGGACACCAGAAGACCCGGGGTGAGTGGGACTTTAACACGGGGTCACAGATAACTGCTCATGTAGATTTTGTGGTATGAAGTATATTTGACAGGGAGTCAGGTGGCTGAGTGGTCAGGGGATCAGATTAGTGATCAGAAGGTTGCCGGTTCGATTCCTGGCTGAGGCAACTTGATGTTGTGTCCTTGGGCAAGGCACTTCACCCTACTTGCCTCAGGGGTGAATGTCCCTGTATGTGCTATAAGGTACTTTGAATAATAAATCATTGATACATGAATAATGAATGGTATTTTGCAGCGCTTAATCCTAACTCATCACCGCAGATGGATTCTAACACTTTCCTCAAATCCTCAGAGTTCTTTGGATGGACTTGGCAGGTCAGCTTTACAAACCAAACACGCCTCATTCCTGGACCTCAGCGACCTGTCTTCGGAAGGGAACCAGAGCCCCGACAGCATCCTCCCCGCTGGGGCCTCTAGGCTGGGGAAGCATGACCTCTCCAGCCCTCCTCCAGCCCCTGGGAGCTCCGGAGCTGGGGCTGGAGGGGGGAGCAGGTTCCTGAAGAGGGCCGCCCCTGCTGCTGCTAGCAGCCTGTCTCCAGCTCTCAGCAGGACCCAGACCCAGCACCCAGAATCCAGGTACATTTAGTAATAACTCTTATCCAGAGCGACTTACAGCACATACAGGGACATTCCCTCCTGAGGGAAGTGGGGTGAAGCTCCTCGCTCAAAACACGTCATGTCACAGCCGAGGATCGAACTCGTAACCTCCCGATCGCTAACCCAACACCTTAACCGCTGAGCCACCTGACTCCCCAGGTACAGCAGAAGAGACTTCGACAATGAAAGTGACTAGGGGTAGTTGTTTAATACTAACACAGTAAACACCTTCTACTTTGAATATTTCTATTAGGGAAAAAAACGTTTCTATTACAAACGATTCTACGCTCTCTTATTATAGTTAATAAGATCTGTACAGCTACATCTGTACAGCTACATCTGTACAGCTACTTCTGTACAGCTACATCTGTACAGCTACATCTGTACAGCTACATCTGTACAGCTACTTCTGTACAGCTACATCTGTACAGCTACATCTGTACAGCTACATCTGTACAGCTACTTCTGTACAGCTACATCTGTACAGCTACATCTGTACAGCTACATCTGTACAGCTACATCTGTACAGCTACTTCTGTACAGCTACATCTGTACAGCTACACCTGTACAGCTACATCTGTACAGCTACATCTGTACAGCTACATCTGTACAGCTACATCTGTACAGCTACTTCTGTACAGCTACATCTGTACAGCTACTTCTGTACAGCTACATCTGTACAGCTACATCTGTACAGCTACATCTGTACAGCTACATCTGTACAGCTACATCTGTACAGCTACTTCTGTACAGCTACATCTGTACAGCTACTTCTGTACAGCTACTTCTGTACAGCTACATCTGTACAGCTACATCTGTACAGCTACATCTGTACAGCTACATCTGTACAGCTACATCTGTACAGCTACTTCTGTACAGCTACATCTGTACAGCTACATCTGTACAGCTACATCTGTACAGCTACATCTGTACAGCTACATCTGTACAGCTACATCTGTACAGCTACATCTGTACAGCTACATCTGTACAGCTACATCTGTACAGCTACATCTGTACAGCTACTTCTGTACAGCTACATCTGTACAGCTACATCTGTACAGCTACATCTGTACAGCTACATCTGTACAGCTACTTCTGTACAGCTACATCTGTACAGCTACATCTGTACAGCTACATCTGTACAGCTACATCTGTACAGCTACATCTGTACAGCTACATCTGTACAGCTACTTCTGTACAGCTACTTCTGTACAACTACATCTGTACAGCTACATCTGCACAGCTACATCTGTACAGCTACATCTGTACAGCTACTTCTGTACAGCTACATCTGTACAGCTACATCTGTACAGCTACTTCTGTACAGCTACATCTGTACAGCTACATCTGTACAGCTACATCTGTACAGCTACATCTGTACAGCTACTTCTGTACAGCTACTTCTGTACAGCTACTTCTGTACAGCTACATCTGTACAGCTACACCTGTACAGCTACACCTGTACAGCTACATCTGTACAGCTACATCTGTACAGCTACATCTGTACAGCTACATCTGTACAGCTACATCTGTACAGCTACATCTGTACAGCTACATCTGTACAGCTACATCTGTACAGCTACATCTGTACAGCTACATCTGTACAGCTACTTCTGTACAGCTACATCTGTACAGCTACATCTGTACAGCTGCTTCTGTACAGCTACATCTGTACAGCTACATCTGTACAGCTACTTCTGTACAGCTACATCTGTACAGCTACTTCTGTACAGCTACATCTGTACAGCTACATCTGTACAGCTACATCTGTACAGCTACATCTGTACAGCTACTTCTGTACAGCTACATCTGTACAGCTACATCTGTACAGCTACATCTGTACAGCTACTTCTGTACAGCTACATCTGTACAGCTACTTCTGTACAGCTACTTCTGTACAGCTACATCTGTACAGCTACTTCCCACTTTTACTTTGATCTTATTTGTATCTCGTTTGTATTTTACACTATATATTTATTCTGTTTTACCCTTATTATTATGTTACATATTATTATTATTATGGTACACATATATGTAACATAATAATAAGGGTTAAACAGAATACAAAATATAGTTCTATGTTCTATGTTCAATATTGGCTCTTTCCTGCCGAAGTAGATTCTGTGTTTGTATATCCTGCATTGCGATTAAAATAGATTCTGCATTGTAAATAAAAAACGGGCCCATGCGTTGAGGAATGTGGTTGCTGTCTCTGCAGATATGCAGCGTCTTCACAGTGGAGTACCCAGAGCACGGCCCTGAACAGGCTGGCTCTCATCGAGGACCGCATCCGTAACCGCCAGCAGGCCCGAGACAAACCTCCGTCTTCAGCCCCAAACAGAGGCTCCTCGCCGGGCCCCGCCGCTCAGGAAACTCCCCGGTCCCTGTCAGCCCAGTCCAGCAGCGAACCGAGCGTGAAGAGCAGACGCTTCCTGAAGACCAAGACCCCGACGATCGCAGCTGCCACGCTCGCTACCGCACCCGCTGTGGCCCCTAAGGGCCCCGGGACTAGTTTCAAAGCTGCTACGCCATTGGGCGGTTCCAAAGCTTCACCGGTGGCTGTAGCCAACCGGGGGGTAACTCTGGACAGTGATGAGGAGGATATGAGAAGGCTGCTAGGAGGATCGTTTGACACGCCTGAAGACAGTCTGTTGACAGACCTCAGGGGGGCATCACAGAACATAGAACACGCAAGGAAGGTAGAGGAAACCCGCCGCGTCAAGGTGGTTGCTGTTGTTGTGGTTCCTGATGGTCATGTGTCTTAACCAGCCTCCCTTAAGTTGTCGCTTTCCTTCTAGCCCTTCACGAAGACCCCGAAGATGTCGCCCTCCCCTCCCTCGGTTGGGAGAGCCTCCTCGGCGAGACGGCTGCCGCGCTCCACGCCCTCTCCTCTCCGAGGGTCCCCGCTTCGGGTTCACCGGCCCTCCCCTCTCCCCCGGTCCCCGGAGGGCCCCTCCCCAGGACAGACGGGCTCCCTCGGGAGCAGGCCCCTCAGACGCTCCTTCTCGTCTGCCTCAGACCGCAGTGAGGTGCGCTCCCTGGAGGAGCTCTTCCCCGTAGCCCTGGGCTCCCTGGCGGAGCTCCGTCCTGAGGCCCTGGGCTCCCTGGCGGAGCTCTGTCCTGGGACCCTGGACTCAGATGATGCTATCAGTGAGCAGAGTGGCATGTCCGATGGTGAGATGTTATGTGTTTAACTGTGTGTGTCTGTAGTTTCAGCATTAAAATACACTGAGTAAAGAAACTTTCCTTTCAACTGTAATTTCCTTTAATAGCAGCACAGTAATATATTTAGTTTTTGCTCTTTCATGCGTCTCAGTCGGACTAAAAGGTGTGTACAGCTAAACTAGTAGCGTATGTAATACTTGTGACGGATTATTTGCAGTGTCTGTAATAGTTTGGCCTTTTCTGCAGACTTCAAAATAAAAGTCCTGTCTCTGGATGACCTAGCGCCTGTAACCCTTGGAGACGCTGAAAGGCCTGAAAAGAAAAAGGTAGCAACATTTGCGTCAAAAGAAACATCTGTTGTCAGTAAAGGAAAAGAGGAGGGTCAGATCAATGGTCAATGGTTAAGGCGTTGGACTCATGATCGGAAGGTTGTGAGATCGAGCCCCCGCTGTGGCTATAGGACTTTGTGTCCTTGGGCAAGGCACTTCACCCTACTTGCCTCAGGGAAAATTGTCCCTGTACTTACTGTAAGTCGCTTTGGATAAAAGCATCAGCTAAATGAATACATGTAATGTAAATGTAAGAGGACTAGGACTTGAAACAAGGCGAGAGTTTGACGCTGCGTTCTGTTGCAGACGGAAACCAGGGTGTCCGAACGGAGGGGCGTGGTCTCTCCCCGAGCTCCGGAGGAGGATCCCTCGGAGGAGGCGCGGGAGGAGGAGGCGCAGGACTACGAGAGCGACTTTGAGAGCGAGGCGAGGACGGAGGGGGACGCCAGCGACATCTCGGAGCACCTGGGAGACGAGGAGAAGGAGGAGACCTCGGAGGGAGCTGGGTTCGAGCAGAGCCGCGTCTCCGACAAGGATAACCCGCATTATCATGGTCGCTACGACGACTACTCCAACGGCCTATCGGAGAGGAGGAGCCGGTCCCGGTCCAGATCCTACGACGGGCAGGGCAGCAGGACGGACAACGAATCGCAAAGCGGCAGCCCCTTCGGCCGGACGTCCAGATCCCCGTCTAGCTCCGCCTCCTCTTCTCGCACCGTCACCCCTCCCCACCGCTCCGAGGCCCCGCCCCCAGGTCCAGCCGTGAAGGAGACAGCCACTCAGACGCAGCCGGACGGCTTGACCTACGCCTGGTCCTCTGGTCAGTACTTTGACCTCTAGGGTCCTCAATCAATCATCAGTCATTTATCAGACGCTCTTATCCAGAGCTACTTACAGTAAGTACAGGGACATTCCCCCCTGAGGCAAGTAGGGTGAAGTGCCTTGCCCTAGGACGAAAACGTCATGTTGGCACAGCCGGGGTTCGAACCAGGGACCTTCTGATCACTTCTCTAACCGCTCAGCCGCCTGACTCCCTCGGCAGAGAGGGGAACACTTTATAAAAGATCTTTTGAATGCTCTTCTCCTCGTCTCCAACCTCTCCCCCCCCCCCCCCCCCCCCCCCCCCCCCCTCCCCTCCCCTCCTGTCCCCCTCCAGGCTTTGCTTCGCTGGGCCCTTCTGTGGGGACGACCTACATGGACCCCACCCCTGTGGCCTGGCACACCGTCAGCGCGGAGGGTGAGTCCATAGACACACCGAAGAAACTTCTAGAATATGTAGCTTTACATGTCACGTTATATTACAATAAGTCATTTATCAGACGCTCTTATCCAGAGTGACTTAAAGCATTCCTCCCTGAGGCAAGTACGGTGAAGTGCCTTGCCCAAGGACACGACATAATGTTGGCGCAGCCGTGTGTAACCGTGTGTGTGTGTGTGTGTGCGTGCATCTGTATGTGAGCCAGCCCTCTGCTCCTACAGCCCTGCGGTCTTCGCCCTGAATGACATGCTGAGACAGCAGCTGTCCCTGACCAGGCACTTTGTTCAGACCAGCCGCTGCCTGCACTCGTCCCTGCTGCGGAGCCTGGAGCCTGCAGACTACGCCTACACCACCCTGGAGGACGCCAAGGAGGTGGGGCCTGCAACACTGCTGCCTGGGGGCTCACTGTTCTGCATGCTCTGCCTGTGCTGGGTGTGCTGGGTGTTCTGCATGTGCTGCATGTGCTGGGTGTTCTGTGTGTTCTGCATGTTCTGCATGTGCTGCATGGTCTGCATGTGCTGGGTGTTCTGCGTGTTCTGCATGGTCTGCATGTGTTCTGCGTGTAATGCGTGCTGCGTGTGCTGGGTGTTCTGCATGTGCTGCATGATCTGCATGGTCTGCATTATCTGCATGGTCTGCATGTGCTGCATGATCTGGACATTCTGCATGTTTTGCATGCTCTGCATGTTTTGCATGCTCTGCATGTTTTGCATGCTCTGCATGTTCTGCTGAGAAAGGTGCTCGACTGAAGCTGTGTTGCATCGTGGGTGTTGCAGTTCATCCGGTGCCACCAGCCTCCCAGACTGACCCTGGAGGAAGCTCTGGAGGACGTGCTGCAGGAGATGAGAGACTACCACTACATCTAGACCTTCATCTAGACCTTCTGAGCCGCATTAAAGTTCCACCAGACACCGTGTTCCACATCTTCAGTGTACGCTTTGTGACTTGAGAGGTGATGGGAGTCATGTTTTAGATTTTTCTCTGCTCCAACACACCTGATTGAAGCTCAGCAGAAGCCTGATAATGAATGATGAATCAGGTGTGTTGGGAGGGGAAAACATCTAAAAAGTGCAGGACAGGAGGTACTGAGGACCAGTGTTGAGAACCACTTGTCTACATGACATTGTGTCCTTGGGCAAGGCACTTCACCCTACTTGCCTCAGGGTGGAATGTCCCTGTACTTACTGTAAGTCGCTTTGGATAAGAGCGTCTGCTAAATGATTAAATGTAAAGCAGAATCAGATGTACTTTATTGATCCTTGAGGGGGAAACTCTTTAGTATCAATGGCACAGTCTCGTCAATGCGCAAGGCGTAAGGGTGGGTCAGATGGCTCAATGGTTAAGGCATTGGCCTCATGATCGGAAGGTTGTGAGATCGAGCCCCGGCTGTGGCTATATGATGTTGTGTCCTTGGGCAAGGCACTTCACCCTACTTGCCTCAGGGTGGAATGTCCCTGTACTTACTGTAAGTTGCTTTGGATAAAAGCGTCTGCTAAATGAATACATGTAATGTAAATGTAAGGGTGTAGGGGTAAGAGAGTAGAAGAGTGCACACAGGGATAAAGGAGGAGGGGTCCAATGAAATAAATGCCCACAGGGGGTAAAAGGCTTGGAGGAACTCCGTCCGACTCCGGGCTAATGCTGCTAGCTCATCCATCTTATTAGCCAGCGATCTGACGTTGCCCTTAACAAGGGAGGGCAGACATGGCTTCAATCTCTGGTTCTTAAGTCGCTCCTGCCTGCTCCCCTCTCTCTCTCTGCATTGGTGTGTTCTCCTCCATGACTAAATGTGATGTTACCGCGGAACTAAAGACTGTCATGGCATAACTTGTGTTTTTATTCTGACCACTGCGTTTGTGGGCTGTTCAGTGGAAAATGATTCATGCGAGAGATTAATATAGCTTCATGAAATCTGAATTATGTGTTCCAACAACAAATTATATTTTGGTGTAATCCTGATCCCTACAAAGTGTATGTTCATGGCAATTGTGCTTTTCAAATAAATGCTCCAACAGAAGTTTAATAAAAGTGATTTATTTCTCTACAGTGTGACAGCTGAAAGGAAACTTCACATAGTCCAGAATGACGGCTTGTGACTAGGGATTTTTTCAACACAATACAGTCAATATCGAGAACAGGATCGAGAACAGGATCGAGAACAGGATCGAGAACAGGATCGAGAACAGGATCGAGAACAGGATCGAGAACAAGTCAATCTCTTGTCGCAACCTGTCAGAAGAACCGAAAAAAAGGAAGTGACACTAAACACACAGAAACAGCGACGTTCTAAATCCCCCTCCTCGCTCGCTCCGGGGCGGGGGCGGGGGCGGGGGTCAACCCCTTCGTTCCTCGTCACTCAGCGGGCGGAGCCTCCGGTGTTTCCCGATTGACTGCGAACAAAACCAGAGAGTCAGACCCTCTGCTGCGGACGATGGATGTGGCGTTTGCAGTGTGTGTGTGTGTGTGTGTGTATGTGTGGAGAAGGAGAAGAATAAAAAAAACGTGTGCACTCACTGGGTCCCTCCGCCATACCTTCCTCCCGAGCCTTCATACGAGCCACGAAGTTGTAGCTCTTGTTCCTGCGGTAGTTCTCGTAGGGGTCGTCCAGGGACACGCCCACCCCCTTGTACTGGTCCCACTTGTCCCGGATGTCGCCCCCCTTGATGGGATCCTGGATGCCCTGCTCTTTGGCCCCCAGGCCCCCCGAGCCACTCCAACCTGGAGCGGGGGCCACACACACACACACACATTGAGTGGGTTGGTTGGAGATCCAAATATGATTCATACGACGATTAAATAATAGTACAAGTGGCTGTAGTGTGTGTGTGTGTGTGTGTGTGTGGGGGGTCCGTACCCATTTTCATCAGCAGCTGGTGTCCCCTGTTTTCCTCCCCCAGGCGAAGTTCAGGGGGCAGGTTGGAGGGGGCCGTGCCGAGGCCGGAGGTGCTGCTGTGTGTGTGTGTGGGGGGGGGGGGCTGTTAGCATCGCAGCCTCACGGCTAACATACACGAAGGAGAGGCAGTGAATGTGTGTGTGCGTCATACGGAGGGGGGGGAGGCAGTGTATGTGTGTGTGCGTCTTACGGAGGGGGGGAGGCAGTGTATGTGTGTGTGCGTCTTACGGAGGGGGGGAGGCGGCGCTCGGGGTCTTGGCGGCGGCGGCGGTGGTGGTGGAGGCGGCGGCAGCGCCCGAGGAGGCGTGTCGTCTCTTGTCGGGGGAGCGAGAGCGGGAACGGGAGCGGGAGCGAGATCTGGACCTGCTCCTGGAGAGGCGGAGAGACACAGGGACTGAGGACAGGTGTGGAGGGGGGTGGGGCGAGGGGGTGGGGCGAGTGTGTGTGTGTGTGCGTTACCTGGAGCGGGAGTAGGAGCGGGACCTTGAGGAGGAGCGGGAGGACTTGGACGACCTGGAGGAGGAGCGAGACGACGATCTGCCCCGGCTTCGAGAGCGACTCCTGGACCTGCTGCCTCCACGAGTACTGGAGGAGGGGGGGGGTTACTATGCTGAAGGGGGTATGTGTGTATATGTGTGTGTCTGTCAGTGTGTGTGTGTGTGTGTCTCTGTGTTTGTGTGTGTCTGTGTGTCTGTCTGTATGTGTGTGTGTGTCTGTGTGTGTGTATATGTGTGTGTGTACCTGTTGCGTTTCTCTTGTCCCTTTTTCCTCCTGGCTCTCATCTTGGCTCTGAAGAACTCGTACAGGCCGTTCTGCTCCCAACCCTCGCTAGAAGAACACCACACAGAGTTCAGCAGTGTGTGTGTGTGTGTACACAGGGTGTGTGTGTGAGTAGTAAGACACAAAGTAATCTAATAAAGTTTGTGTGTGTGTGTTTACCTTTACTAAACGGTGGGCTTGAAAAGAGTGTGTGTTGATGGGGCGGTGGCTGTGTGTGTAAATACGTTTGGTAAAGGCGTGTGTGTGTGTGTACCTGTTCCGGGGCCGGTCGTGGGAGGGGGGGCTGTAGAAGGCCTCTACTGCCGCCAGCAGGCGATCGCTGGGGGGCATGGGGGGGGGCAGGCGGATATCCTTGGGGTCCAAAGCTTTGTAGTCATGGTCCTCCAGCTGCAGGGGGAGAAGAGGAGGAGGTGAGGAGGAAAAGAGGAGGAGGAGAAGAAGAGGAGCAGAGACCCTCGAGGAGGAGCAGAGGAGGAGGTGAGGAGGAAAAGAGGAGGAGAAGAAGAGGAGCAGAGACCCTCGAGGAGGAGCAGAGGAGGAGAAGAGACCCTTGAGGAGAAGAAGAGGAGAAGAGACCCTTGAGGAAAAGAGGAGGAGGTGAGGAGGAGAGGAGACCCTTGAGGAGGAGAAGAGGAGGAGGTGAGGAGGAGAGGAGACCCTTGAGGAGGAGAAGAGACCCTTGAGGAGGAGGAGAAGAGACCCTTGAGGAGGAGGAGAAGAGACCCCTTGAGGAGGAGAAGAGACCCTTGAGGAGGAGGAGAAGAGACCCCTTGAGGAGGAGAAGAGACCCTTGAGGAGGAGAAGAGACCCCTCGAGGAGGAGAAGAGACCCTTGAGGAGGAGAAGAGACCCTCGAGGAGGAGAGGAGACCCCCCCGACCCCTCACCTTGACGAGGGGGGCCATGAGGCCGGCGGGCAGGTCGAAGTACGGCACGTTGGGCACCAGGCTGGGGTCGTCCTGGGTCACGTGGGCGGGGGGCTGGCGCCTCATGTGGGGCGACTGGCCGTTGAAGCCGTGAGGCGGGGGGCCGAAGTCCTGGTGCTGGTTCCCCCCCCAGGGGGGGTGCTCCGTGCCTCCGCCTCCGCCTCCCCCCATGCCCGGAGGAGGCAGCCTCTGGCTGGGGTGGTGGTGGGGGGGAGGAGGGCCCATGTCTGCCATGTCAGGTGGGGAGGAAAGGGGGTTGGAGAGGTAAGACTCTGCTGACAGGGGACAAACAAAACACACCTGCCCTCGATCGAGGGGCTTTGGAACCCCCGCCTCACCTCCTTGGAACTCTCCCTGCGGGTAGTCGAAGCGGTGGGGGGGGTAGGGGGGGCGCTCGAAGTGGTGCCGGGGGGGGAAGTCGTCCTGCATGAACCTGGGGGGGAAGCGGCCGAAGTTGTGAGGCGGGGGCGGCGGCTGGTTGAAGGGCGGGGGCTGCTGGTGCGGCGGGGGGAAGGGCCCGCGGAAGTGCGGGGGTCTCTGCATGCGGGGGGGGAACGGGGGCTCCCGCTGCCCCCAGGGGGGCTGGTCGGGCCCCTGGTTGTTCCAGGGGGGCTGGTCGTACTGGTTGTTCCAGGCGGGGGGGGCGTCGGACTGGCCCGGTCCGCTCCACGGGCCCCCCTCCCTGGGTGGGCCCCCGCTCCAGCTGGAGTCCCTCTGCTCGTTCCACATGCCCTCGTGGCTGTTCCAGGGGGGGCAGGGAGGGGGGGCCTGTGAGGGGTCAAAGGGGGGCTGGAAGGGGGGGGGACGGAGACAGGTCAGACCGACTCTCATCCATAACCTCTGACCTGTACAGTGAACCTATATCACAGTTCACTTTTCACGGTTTCGCTACTTCACGGATTTTTGCATCGTGCATTGTGTTCTGCATTCTGATTGGCTAAACAGTCTCTCCAACACAAACCTGTGCATCAATAAAGTTGCGGTTTACACGATACAGTACCTTTATTTGTTAAACAAATGCTTGGGCCTGTAAAAAGGGTTTGTTCTTTGGTTTTAGTATATAATAGAGTATTTAATAGTATAATAATTGAAAAGAAAAAAAAGTTTCTACTTTACGGATTTCGCTTATCACGGGTTCTTTTTGGAACGTAACCCCCGTGAAAAACGAGGGATTACTGTATTTGACCTCTCCATGTCAAAGCCAAGGCTACTCAACACAACATGACATCACCACAGACGGCTAACAAGGTTGGGGAGGGGGCCTTGGGGGTGGGGGTCCTTACCGGCTGGTTAGGGTTCCAGCCAGGCATGTGCTGGGTGTCGAACCACCCCGATTTGGAGGAGGGGTGCTCGGGGGGGCCGCTGGGGTTGGAATCCGAGGGTCTGGATGGGCCCCCGTCGTAATCACCGGGAGGGGGGCCGGACATGGGGGCCTTCCCTTCCCCTGTTCACACACACACCCCGGAAAACAGATGGATGAAGACATGGTGTTCGTGGGGGAGTTTGATCTTGCATGAGTGTGTGTGTGCGCCTCTCCCCTCCTCACCAGGCTGCGCGGCCATGGGGGCCGTCTTGGGGTCCGGGTCTTGCGGGGCCAGCTGGGGGCCGCTGTTGCTCTGCTGCTTGAGGTTGGAGATGAACTCCTCGTGCTGGGTCTTCAGCGTCTGGATCTGCTGCTGGAAGGCCATCTGGACCGGCTGGACCACAGCTGCGTACTCCGTGATCAGGGAGGCCTGGGGAGAGAAGGAGGAGGAGGGAGTTAGGTGGCTCAGTGGTTAAGGTGTTGGCCTCATGATCGGAAGGTTTCTGCAGCAGACGTTTTTTTCAAAAGCAACTTACAGTAAGTACAGGGACATTCTCAAGTAGGGACAAGTAGGGTGAAGTGCCTTGCCCAAGAACACAACATCACATACACACAGCCGGGATTCGAACTCACAACCTTCTGATCATGAGGCCAATGTCTTAACCTGCTGAGCCATCTGACTCCACCCAAGTAGGGTGAAGTGCCTTGCCCAAAGACACAACGTCATGTCGGCACGGCCGGGATTCGGGCTGGTAACCTTCCGATTACCAGCCCGACTCCCTAACCGCTCAGCCACCTGACTCCCAGCCTGAGTTCCTGGGCTCCGGGGGGACCCACCTGGTACTGGCCCAGCCCCAGGGCTGGGTTCTTCAGCTGCTGGATGGTGACATCGTCGAAGTAGCCGTTCTTCTCCCAAAGCTGCAACAGCTGTGGAGGCAAGGTCAACACAGGGGTCACAAAGAGCCAGCCACCAGACTAGGCCCACCACTGAGCTGCACATGTATTCATTTAGCAAGACGCTTTTATCCAAAGCGACCTCCAAGAGAGAGCTTTACAAAAAGAGCATCGGTCACTGAGACATTGCATGTAGCCAGAACATATAATCTGTGGTTGTTGTTCATAATAACTTGCTAATCCCCGTGCATTAAACTTGCAAGTGTTGTTGCTTTATTGTTCGCGTCCCACAGGTAGACTACTGTCCGTCGAGACTCAAAATGTAAATTTGAGATAAAAGCGACTTGCTTTAATCAATAAATGGAAACATAAACGTGAAGCCTGCATTGTGAGAAACCGAACAAGCGCCAAAGGGAAGAGCGTTCGGTTAAACGAGGGATTTCCATGAAAGGAAGCGTTGACATGAGGTGGAGTAGAAAGAGCTCTGGTCTCTCACCCGTGTGATCTTCTGCTGCTTGTCCTCCTCCACGGCCAGGAAGCTGGTGCAGTAGATGGGGACCACCACCTTCTGAAGCGCAGCCAGAAGATCCCTCTGGTGCTTTCTCTGACTGGGAAGGACAAAACGACAGCGTTACCAACCAGCCGAACCCCGGGGAGAGGAGCCGGCCAGTCCCCACCCCACCCCACCGGGAGGGCCAGGGCCGGGGCCTCCTGCCTACCAGTGATGGAGGACGTCATTGGTCAGGTAGATGAGGTGCAAGCGCAGCTCGAAGTGGGCGGAGTCGGCGGTGATGCGGTTGCGGAGGTGCGAGCACATGAGCTCGCAGTTTTGGGGGGATTTGGCGTTGGTGAACATCCAGTTCTTGCCAGCCTGGAGAGGGAAAATGGAATGTCTTTATTTGAATGAATTGAATGGCACTTACAAATATGAAGGCACTTATAGAAATATCGTCTGTTGTTGTTCAGAATTACTTGTTAATTCTCGTGCGGAAACTCGCTAGTGTTGTTGCTTTATTGTTTGCGTTGCTTCATAGCTCTTATAGCTCTTCCCTTGGCACTTACTGGTTCTCACGATGTATGTTTCATAATCTATAACCCCTGCTATGTTTGGGGTCTATCACGTTGCTATGCTCAGATAAAAGCGTCTGCTACACGAATAAATGTCAAATGGAACTGTAAATGGAAAAGCGAGAGAGAGACAGTCAAGGGAATGTTCGTCCGTGTGGCTAAAACATGGAGCGCGGGGAAACCAACAAGGCTACCGAGACCGGTGGATCCTCCTGGAGCTGTGAGAGGTGAGCGAGGCGGGGGAGGGGCATCGTACCGAGATGGCGTCCTTGGTGCAGGTGTCGATGATGGGCTGCAGCAGGTTGTCGAACTCGGTGACGTCCTGCTGGGTCTCCACCAGCAGCTTCTGCGTCTGCTGCTCCATGGCCAGGGCGATGGCCGCCGTCACCTGCTCCTGGACACACGCAACGCAACCGCCCCTGTTACCCCAGCACTTCCTGTTCCACCAGGAAGCATTACCAAGGGACTTCCTGTTCCACCAGGAAGCATTCCCAAGGGACTTCCTGTTCCACCAGGAAGCATTCCCAAGGGACTTCCTGTTCCACCAGGAAGCATTACCAAGAGACTTCCTGTTCCACCAGGAAGCATTACCAAGCGACTTCCTGCTCTTTACCATCTTAACCGCCAAAATTTGGCATTTATCAATTAAAGTTAAATCCAAAGTTATCCATGGCCAAACTGTCCGGCGATTAACAAAGTATCGTATCTTATCATTACCGGTTATCGGTATGCGGGTGCCTGTCCACTCAACAGAGAACTGGGATCAGTGATTCTCCCTTGATGATTGGAAGGGTGTGTGGGGGTCCGAGGATAGACATACCTGTCTGAGGCTCAGCAGGTGCTGTTCCTGCTGCTGAAGGTTCCACCGGCTCTGCTGGATGAGGTCGTCGATGGAGGGCGTGGCCGGAGGGGGGATGGGAGGCGGGGGCAGGATGGCCATCGGTGGCGGGATGTCCAGGACCTCTTTCCCAGGAGGCTGGTACATATCTGGAAGAAAAGTTCCGGAAGAACAAGTTTCGCGTCACACTCGCTCACTAACGGACCCCATAGAAATACAGACCAACAAACATATTACAGGCAAACATTTGACAAATGCCGTCATTGTAATGGGTGCGGTACAATTTCTCATTTGCACCAATGGGAAAAGTGACTTCTTGCTTTTAACAGATGACTCCTGAACCGATGATTGACCAATGATGATTCCAGAGGCAATGCTGGAAGCGAGAGACAGAGAGAGAGACAGAGAGAGAGACAGAGAGAGAGACAGAGAGAGAGACAGAGAGAGAGACAGAGAGAGAGACAGAGAGAGAAACAGAGAGACAGAAAGAGAGAGACAGAGAGAGACAGAGAGAGAGACAGAGAGAGAGAGACAGAGAGAGAGACAGAGAGAGAGACAGAGAGAGAAACAGAGAGACAGAGAGAGAGAGAGAGACAGAGAGAGACAGAGAGAGAAACAGAGAGACAGAGAGAGAGACAGAGAGAGACAGAGACAGAGAGAGAGACAGAGAGAGACAGACAGAGACAGACAGAGACAGACAGAGACAGACAGAGACAGACAGAGACAGAGAGAGAGAGAGACAGAGACAGAGAGAGACAGAGACAGAGAGAGACAGAGACAGAGACAGAGAGAGACAGAGAGAGAGACAGAGAGAGACAGAGAGAGAGAGACAGAGAGAGACAGAGAGAGCTCTGGGCTGAAACATGCAGCCAGGTTCATGCAAGCAGCCCTTCCATTCCCATCCTGAAGTCATGTGCATCAGCCTTGAGTGACAAGCAAACAACCCCCCCAAAAAACAAATATAAAGAAGAGAGAAGCTGCTCGATGGATAGGAAACCGGCGTCTTTCTTGTTCTCAAGCACTTCTGGGGGGGGGGGGGGGGGGGGCAGTGTCGACCCATGTGGAAAATGAGCGTTTGAAGCAAATTGGCAGGAAACTGTTATGATTGGAGGATATTAACAGGGAGGAGTGAAAGAGATGCGTACCCCATGACTCCACAAGACACTCTAACCCTTCCCTGACCCCCCCCCCCCCCCCCCATCTTTTACTAACCCACATCTCCCTGACAACCACATTCATAAACACAACATGAGATAACGATATAAGAAGCTTTATGCAAGAAGTAAAGAAATAAAATAAATGAATCATGTGCAGGTTCGGGGAAATTTTGGAGAAACACAATTGACATTTGTCTGTGATCTAATCTGTAAATACCTTCCACTTTATAATCTTCACAATCGAGGGTAGAGGGATCTACGTGGAGAGAAGCAGACCTTTAATACAGCCCTAACATGTTCTGTCCTAATATTACACCTTTAACACACCCCTAACATGTTCTGGTCTAATATTACACCTTTAACACCCCCCTAACATGTTCTGGCCTAATATTACACCTTTAACACACCCCTAACATGTTCTGGTCTAATATTACACCCTTAACACCCCCCTAACATGTTCTGTCCTAATATTACACCTTTAACACACCCCTAACATGTTCTGGTCTAATATTACACCTTTAACACCCCCCTAACATGTTCTGGTCTAATATTACACCCTTAACACCCCCCTAACATGTTCTGTCCTAATATTACACCTTTAACACACCCCTAACATGTTCTGGCCTAATATTACACCTTTAACACCCCCCTAACATGTTCTGGCCTAATATTACACCTTTAACACCCCCCTAACATGTTCTGGCCTAATATTACACCTTTAACACCCCCCCTAACATGTTCTGTCCTAATATTACACCTTTAACACACCCCTAACATGTTCTGGCCCAATATTACACCTTTAACACACCCCTAACATGTTCTGCCCTAATATTACACCTTTAACACACCCCTAACATGTTCTGTCCTAACTTAAACCCATTAACACCCCTATGACGATAGTGAACACTGCAGAGGCTCAACTAATCATAAGGGAACTGTAACTTTAACTAACAACCATCAACAAACGTAAATGTGTTAGTATACTGATAGTCTGGTTGTTTGTCCATCATTCATTGAGTGTTCTCGGAAAAACAAAGTGTTTCCTAGACGAGGGAGTGAAATGTTTGCACAGAGACGGATAAAATCATACATACGTTGTCCTTGCTCCATGGCCAGCTTGCATCTGTAATAGCCAAAGAAGTCTCCCCCGAACAGGAAGGAGAACTTGGGGTTATCTTTCTGCTTCTCCATGGTCATCTTCTCGAACTCCGGGCCGTTCCTCGCCACGAACTGGGCCAGCTTGTCGATGACATTTCTCAGTTCTTGATCTGGGGGGGACAGGGGGGGGGACGGGACGGGACTTGATTGTTGGGGTATTTCGTATTCTACTGTATCTCCTGTAGTTTATATTTGAACCTGTTACCGAGTGCTGTACTGACTGTACCCTGCTGCTGTACAAATAAAGGATGTTCTTAGATCAGATCTCGCTTCTGAACCTTCATCTACACTAACCATTAAAGGATGTTCTTAGATCAGATCTCCCTCCTGAATCTTCATTTAACCCCCATTCTGACTCCTCATCTTATACATTAATGAATGACCTGGGTTCACACAGGCTGGGGAGAGTTACAAAAGGTCATTTTAACAGACCGCAGGATCAATATGATGCTGATTTTGCACCGATAATCGTTAGAGGAATAATCGGTGTGGATAGAAAACTGTTTGATGGTTCTATGCATGGTTCTATGGCCGGTGGCCATGGTGATCTCCCTCCCCAGCATGCATGCTCACCTTCGGGGGGGGTGGGGATCTCCATGTCGGTGTCTCTCGGTTGCAGCGCACCAGGCTGAACCCCAAAAAGATGCAGGAAACTGGGGATAAACACGATCTGGGTTCAGATCCACCCTGGAAAACTGATCCAACAATTACAAAAGCGTTTCCACAGACGTCAGGTGACCCGGAAGTAGTTTGTGCGGGACAAATCGAAGTGAGGGGAAGTTCCGATATAGAACAGCGCCTCCTGTGGATGTTTGGTGAAGTTGGAGTAAGAGTGGTTTAGGGAATGATTCATTCATAATCTAAGCGAGTTACACCCTGGACTGGGGCCATCACACACAGTCACTTAATAAAATATATTATTTTATTATTAGTAGTGTCAAAATAAACATGAAAAATCTGCAGTAGTAACACATCAATTAATTATAAATGTATACAAGGGGATATACAACACAATATACAAAATAGAAAAATAACAAAAATAAAATATAAATCTAACATCATTATAGGAAAACATCATCACATAGTTTCTCTAAATAGTCTGTGTTACCATAGATTATTTCCAAAATGTTAGAGGTTTTAATGTTTTTTTTTTATAGAGTCAAATAGCAATTTAAGTTCAAAGAGGAACAAGTTCAAATTGGGCTTGGAATGGAGTACTCTATCTTTATGAATGCCACCGTGCACCCGCTTTTGTGGGTTATCAGAATCAGAATCAGAATGGGGGTTTATTCGCTATGCAAGATTAACAAACATAGAATTCACTTTGGCAGGAATGAGCAAACATAGAACATATATGTGGCATACTAATAAAATAAATAATGAATACAATGTAAAATACACTAAAGATATGATACATATAAACAAATGATACAAATGATACAAATGATACAAATGATACAAATAATACAAATTATGCAAATAGTACAAATGATACAGGTACCATGGAAGTACAAATAACATAGGTACAGAGTGGAATGGGTATATATAGTACGTGGGGGGGAGGGGGGGGGTTATACACAGTAGTGTAAACAGTGGTGCAAAATTCACAGTAGTATGTTTTTAAAGTTTAAAGTGTTGTGTGCTAAAGTGGCAGAGTGCAGTGGGATTCTGGAGGGGGGGTGTGTGGGGTGTTGGTGGATGTCTCAAACTGAGTACTAATCATGTTTTTTTCCGTGAGCGCGCTCCCGTGTGGGAGTATGGAGAGACGCATGTCTGTCACCGGGAAATCCTGTTCACTGGACATGCATGTTCCTGATGAGGGCTGTAGGTGGCGCTGGACATGCATGTCCCTGATGAGGGCTGTAGGTGGAGCTGGACATGCATGTCCCTGATGAGGGCTGTAGGTGGCGCTGGACATGCATGTCCCTGATGAGGGCTGTAGGTGGCGCTGGACATGCATGTCCCTGATGAGGGCTGTAGGTGGCGCTGGACATGCATGTCCCTGATGAGGGCTGTAGGTGGCGCTGGACATGCATGTCCCTGATGAGGGCTGTAGGTGGCGCTGGACATGCATGTCCCTGATGAGGGCTGTAGGTGGCGCTGGACATGCATGTCCCTGATGAGGGCTGTAGGTGGCGCTGGACATGCATGTCCCTGATGAGGGCTGTAGGTGGCGCTGGACATGCATGTCCCTGATGAGGGCTGTAGGTGGCGCTGCAGCTCTGTCTGGCCATCATTCGGACCTGGGCTCTGAGGCCTCTTTGGAAATGAGGGTTTACAATCAGAATCAGTGAATCTGAATGAGTTTTTATTCGCCATGTAAATTGCATTAACACGGAATTTACTATGGCATGCTCAACGAACACTCCTGTCCATAGCCACTACCATGTGCAATACTATTATTATTGTATAATATTATTATATATAATTTTTACATGTTTATTGTAATAAATTATTGTAATAAATTATTGTAATACATTATTGTAATACATTATTGTAATAAATTATTGTAATAAATTATTTTAATAAATTATTTTAATAAATTATTGTAATAAATTATTGTAATACATTATTGTAATAAATTGTTGTAATAAATTATTGTAATAAATGATTGTAAGAAATTATTGTAAGAAATTATTGTAAGAAATTATTGTAAGAAATTATTGTAAGAAATTATTGTAAGAAATTATAATTGTAATATATTATAATTATAATAATTATATTACCACTATGCAGTATTACTTTACGTGCAATATTCCCTGTGCTGGTCTTGTTGTTCTTACGTACAATGTGCAATATTATAATATTATTTACGAGCAATAACTTGTCTGTATGTCTCTCAATTCACATTCGAGACAGGAAACATTTCACGTAACTTTTACTGTACTATATCGTGTCCCCTTTATTGTTATATTACCCTGCAACTCTGTGTGCTGCTGCTGCCTGCTGCTGTTGTGGACTGCAATTTCCCCACTGGGGGACAAATAAAGTTGTATCTTATTTTATTTTTTCTTACACAGGAGCACATTTATTTTATTAAATAAAATAACAAATTGCAGCTAAAAGACAGACAGACAAAGAATCAGAATCAGAATGAGGTTTATTCGCTAGCAAGATTAACAAACATAGAATTCACTGTGGCAGAAATGAGCAAACATAGAACATATATGTGGCATACTAATAAAAAGAAATTAAACAATGTAAAATACACTACAGATATGATACATATAAACAAATATACAAATTATACAAATGATACCAAGAAAGACAATAACTATACATAAGAATATAATAAGATATTAGAGACCCTTAATTCCCATATTTCATACTAAATGTGGCCAGGTAGTAGCACAGAGAATGCTTTTATGAGAAACACCAAATGTTAATGGAACTTGTAACTGTACTATCCTGTGTTTGGCACTGCTACATATTTAAGACCAAAGCCCCTTGGATGACCTTTTCACCCATCTGAAAGCTGTCGAAGGTTTACCTGGTTTTCTCCCAGTTTAACCCCGGACAGAGAGTGTCCAGCTTGTTCAGATAATCTGCCTATAACTATTGTAACAATGACATCTAAATAGATAGCACACCGGTAGCTTTTGGGATTAAGTCATGGGTAATCTAGTAATCTAGTTGTGGTTATGAATATAATGTAGCCTCGCTATAGCCATAGTTTTTGCTAACCAGATTGTACAAAAACACTACGATCATACAGATTACACTGTGAGGGTTTGATGGGGTGTGTGTGTGTGCGTGATGGAGATTTTTGTGGGAGTGTATGTCTCCGAATTGGAGGTTGGGGTTATCAAAAGGTTTTTAGCACACACACTCACACGCGCACACACACACAGTATTACTACCTAATAGCTCAGAGGTGATAAAGTGAGTTAGAACATCCCTTTGGTTTTCCCGGGGAATTAATTGAATCATATCCACCACCGTCCACACAACCAACGATTTCTCTCCAAACGTGACGTGGGTCAACAGTGAGCTCGGTTTAAAAGTGCAATGCGTGTCAGTGTGCGCATGTGGGGGTGTGTGTGAGGGGGGGGGGGGGGGGGCGTAGGAGGGGCTCGCCAAACACTGGCGCCAGCCAACAAAATCCCCCCCCCCCCCCGCCCCCCCATTTTCCACACTCACTGACCTCTAATTATGTCATGCGAAAAAGCTGTCTCCCATTGAAAAGCTCTCTTAATCAAACCCAATTAATTCCGCTCCTTTCTCCTATTATCCCAGCCGGGCAACGCGTTTTCCCAATCAGCAGGTTAACTCCTGCCTGGCCCTGGAACCCTCCCCCTCCTCCTCCCCCTCCTCCTCCTCCCCCCCTCCCCCCCTCCCCCCCCTCCCCCCCCTCCCCCCCCTCCCCCCCCTCCCCCCCCCTCCCCCCCCCCCCTCCTACCGGGGCCACCTGGGGACAGGGTGACAGCACACTAAGCAATTCATCTATGAATGTGTCCTGACCGCTTTAATTACAGTTCAAGATCGTGCTGGACTAAGTATGTTGTCGTTGGTGAATCTGCGGTACCTGCAAGCCGGCTAATGCGGTCGAGCTCTCTCTCTCTCTCTCTCCTCTGCCTGTGTCTCTGGGTGGAAGCCAGGGTGAGCCGATGGGATCTGATCCGGAGTTTTCCGAGAACGCTTTCGGTGAGCCGCGATCACAAGCCGTTGCGGCCATCAGACGCTCGGCTTCAATCTACTTAAGTGCGATGTGCTCCTTAGGATTACCCCCCCCCCTCCGAGGGAAAACAGCCCACCCTCCCCAGGTGACCACCAGGCCCTGCGTGATCACTAGCCACGCCCTCTAAACCGGCCTACCAAGGGGATTGACGTTGAAGTCCATCCAGAGACTGATCCAGGTGTCTGCGTTGGATCGGGTGCGTTTGACGAGCGAACGCGTGCAGTTGACAAGGAGGAGACGCGCAATCAGGTGGAGCTAGCATGTGGATCTAATAGAATCTCATCATTCTGTGAGACATGAAGGTTTACACAGTCGGCAACATTTGTCATTATCACAGATACGATCGCATTGGCATCTGTGTTAATCTTTAGTCATTTCCACATGGGATATTCTCAATTCATAGTTTTGGGGATGGAAATCTAAAGGCAGTTCCTAAAAAACAAAAAAAGCTGGGATGGTGAGAGTTGGCGAGCCAAAGCCATCAACAGAGGCTTTTCTGTTGATCCACTGTACTCTTTCCCATGCTATTCTTTGTGCCTATCAGGCTCAACGCATGCCTACCCCAAGCCCCAGCCTCGGCCTTAGACTGAGCCTGGTCACAACCTCAACCCCCCCGGCCACAACCCAACAGCCTCAACCCCCAACCCCGTCCCCCCACTGTGCCAAGATGCACAGGGGTCAGCGAGTGTCTGTGGAGCCTGTGCTCCAGAACCTCTCTGGTCTCTACTGCAGCCTCCCCTCCAGCCTCAGCCCCAGTCTGTGTTGGGACAGTGGCTAGTCTATTGAGGCCTGACTGGGCCGTGGCCAGCCTCTAATCCCAGAGCTGTCAGAGGACCTGGCGCTGAACTCATCCTGGGATGCAGGAAAAGGCACTAATTGGGGGATTTTCTACATCATTACCCATGATGAGCAGCAACCCCCACCTTCCATTTTCTTTTCTTTCAGAAACTCCCTCCCTTTCTCCCACACTCCTCTCTCTCTCTCTCTCTTTCACCCGCATCTCACTTCTGCTGCTTAATTCCCACCTTCTTATCCCCCGTTCTTGTTCTCTCACCCCCCCTCCTCTCTTTCTCTCCACAGTCCCATCTATTTTCTCCCACCCCCTCTCTCTCTCTCGTTTACGCATGCTTTTTTGCTTCCTCTCTTGCGTTTCCGCAGCCCCTCTCCACCCCCCCCCCCCCCCCATGATGACCTTCCCCCCCACAGTTCGGGCAGCCTTTGCCCTGATGGAGCACAGACAGTCCACGGGCTCGTGTGTGTGGTCAACGCCAACGGATAATTCCGAGCTTTCCCTAATCTGTCGATGCGCAGGGCCGCTCCCCCCCCCCCCCGCCGGAGTGCGTCATCCACGGACGACTTCCAGGTACTGGGACTGGGCTTCCTTACTGGAGCACGTGCTGCAGATCCCCGGACTAAACCTCTCTTCCAAGTAACCCTCCCTCCCCTTCCCTCCCAGCACCTTGGAACCCATATGGTCAGTGTGGTGCAGAGGGCAACTCGACCATCCATCTGGCCCCGGAGGGAGGTTCACACGCCGGGGGGAGCCCAGGCGCCCAGACCTGCCCCCGATGCGAACATGTGCCACAGCGAGCAGAGCCTGAGGGGCAATTAGGGAGCCCAGGGAGCAGTTGGGGGTGGGAGGAGGGGAGAACGAGGCTGGAGCTGGTTGTAGAGGCAGATAGGGGCTGGGGACGGCCAGAGCAGGAGATGGGGGGGGGGGGGGGGCTAGACCCAAGAGACGGAGGAGGGGCTTCCTCCCCTGGGAAGTTCTGATTGATTGGAGTCTCATCTCCCTAACTGGCTGGCACATTGCCACCACACACCCAGGGTACGGGAAAGAGGGGGGGGGGTTGAGTGGGAAGGAGACGAATATGGAGACTCGGAACTTCACGAGTCGAGTGAAAGTTGATTAAAGAAGCGACCCCCCCCTCCAAATAAAGACTTCTGTCAAAGTATATTCATTTTCAGTAGATTTTAATTTCTTTAGAACATGGACACAGACGTACAATAAATCTTATTAATAAACCAAAAGTGACGTAACTAAAACAGGCAATGAACAGAACATACACAGGGTTTACACAGGGCCAAACGTTCCGGTATGTTCTGGAGAAGAAGATGAAAGAGCTTTGCAGGTTTGTCGTGCATTTCTGCTCATAATGCTGTCTGAACTTTGGCTTTATTTGGGTGCTGTGTACAAGACCTGCAGAGCTAAACACTTGTGCGAGCTTCAACAGGTGCCATGGTAGGAATTCGGACAAAGCCTGAGAAGACTGTCGGAAGAAGGGGTGTAGAGATGACGAACCAAGAGGATGAAGGACGAGGCAAGAAGGTTCCAGAAGAAACCTGGGCGGAGCTAGGTGGAAGCGAGCCACGTTTGTCAGGACTGACAGTGGATCCGCGAATCTCATCAACAGCGGCATTTATACACACGCCAAACGAGGAACGATTTGCCCACGACCGGAAGCTTTGAAGCCTATCACCACGACAACGCTGTGGGGCGTCGAGGAGACGATAAGACTCGACTAAGTTCGGAAACGGATTTGATGGGCGCTTAAAAAGTTACTGGAGCAAAGACAAATGAGAATGTTCTAGCAGTGCTGTTGCCTGCAGGTACTGGTTAAGTCATGACTTGCACTTTCAGGAACGAAGGGTCTTTTCTGAAGGTACCCTGCCCCCACTTCCCCCCCTTCAACCCCGCAGTGAGATTCAAAATATTCAACACAGCATATCCATAAAATGACATTCAGTAAAGTATACATGTAATTGACATAAAAAAACAAAAAACAAAAAACTGGCTGACATTATCTTCTTCCGTATCGCAATGCTAAAATTAGCGCTACTTCATAACCCTACGTTGCCCTTGTTGACCTGAAGGTAGCGTGGGTCATTTGTTTGAATGATCTTTACGAGATCTACGATCATAAAGTGAACAACTTCATGGGTGTTTGTGGTTCCATATAAAAAAAGATCCCCGACACGCACACAAACGCACTCACACATCGCTGCCACTAAGGAAATCTATCTACCACAGAATTCCAACAGCTGTTTTCAGTACAAACAGTCGCAGAGACTAGCATGGAGTGTCTGTACCCGCTAGCAGCTCTGAGCAACGGACAAAGTGGACCGGATTGGACCGGCTGAGCCCAACATGGGGGGGGGGAAGCTATGCCAGACAACGATCCACCTGCTGCCCGTCACGTACGCCTAGTCACCCTGCAATTAGCTGCCAACGGGTTTCCCAGCGCACCTGGCGGCAAGACGGAAGATTCCAGGCTCCCTGATAATGGAGGGTTCGTACTTGTGGAAGACCTAGCGAGTCAGTGTTGCCTTTGGAATGAGATGATAAGGGAGGATAAGCTGGACCTAAGGTAGTTCCCCAGGTCAGAGACTTCGTATTTTCATATATTGCTCACAGAATGGGTGTGTTTGGATTGAGAGTAGTATCCTTCTAACCTTAGCAAAAAAAATCAATGTTTTACAAGACTACCCCAGTAAGAATTTGGAATTCATCATTAAACGATAGAAAATTTGACACAGTTTAAAATTACATTCATCTTCTGTCTCCTTGAAGGTAAGAATACAATTATTTATATTAACAGGCCTGCAGACATCTTCCAGTCCTTAACTAATTAGATCTTTCTGTTTTCTTGAAAGGTTCAGACATGTGTGTGTGGTTTAAAACCAGACACTTTGCTTAGGAAGGTAATCGTAATTAACCTCTGTGTTAATCAAACGATTAAAGAGTTGTTAAATAGGTGCGTCTCTCATCCCTAAAAACAGCAGGACAAGTCCATCTTGAGCCACAAAGTGACCTTGGTTCTCAGCCAAACCCTCTGATCCATGACCGGAACACCGCCTGTAGCTTTGGGGCGATGGTACAGCAGAGGGAACCTTGGGACGGCCATGCTTGACCAAGACAGTGGCTTCACAACACTGTCAGCGATGGCTGTCTGGACGTATCTCTGCTTTTAACAGCTTGAGTTGAGGTGAGAGCCGCTGTGTTGAGTGACCGCCCTTTAGCTGAAAAGAGAGAGGGCTCCCGGACCAGGAGAATAACCCTGCTGTTTATATCCGAGCAGATAAACCGGGAGAGGAGGGTGGAGTTTGGAGTTCCGATCGATGGGCCTTCCTCTCCTGATATTCCTCTCTTCTGGTCTCAGTTGGGGCGTCTTGGACCTGGAACCACAATCGACAACTTCCTTCGGTAGAGGGAACCAATGGAATCCCAGCTCGGGCTACTTTGTACTAGCATCACCTTTAAATCAGGAAAAAAAATGAAAGTCTCCCTTTCACGTCATACAAGAAAAACACGGCTATTGTTTTTTTCCTCGTTAAGCGTCCCGTTACAAACGCCTGTCGTTTTACTGCAGCGCTGTGTAACGAATCTATCACGACTATCTCTGCGGTCTTTTAGATCGTTTCAAAAACAAAAATGGCTCCTTGTTTTCAGTCTGCCCCACAGTTTCAGCACTTCGAAATCCCACAGGGAATTGGAATCACATGGGTAGCCATGTTTTATCCATAGACTGAATGTGTTCCTTGGCCTTCATCCTCAGAGCCGCGATGCTGGAGCTGCGCTGGTCCACGTCCTCCAGGGGGTACTTGTCAGAGTAGGAAGCCTGGCACTGATAGGGCGGGGGAGGCATTGCCTGCATGCTCTGCCCCATGGGCGGAGGGGGGCTGTTGAGGTAACCGTGGCTGGCGTAGGCCGGCTGGAGACCCTGGGGAGGACCCATGAAACTGGGCATGCCGTGAACGGTGGTGGCGCTGGATAGGGGGGATGTGAGCCAGGGGTCCAAGGGGAGGGAGTTGGACATGGGCCCCATGTTGGGGTGCATGGGCGGGGGGCGGTTGAAGGAGAGCATGGGCGAATCGTGGAGCTTCATGGAGCTGGCGTCCATCTTTTCCTGACGTCGCCACTTGGCCCTGCGGTTCTGGAACCACACCTGGAGGAGGAAGGCAAGAGGTCAGATAACAGACAAAGGTTAACTGAATATATATAACTGAGGTTATATATATTCATGTTGAGGTTATATTCGATATGCCTCCATAATATCCCCATCAACTCCATGGAGACACGATTTAGGTTTGTCTTGATTAGCTGTTGTGCCATTCTCTTTGAACTGGTTGTAACCAGTGAGTGCCATGAGTAACCAGTAAACTGCCATGTGACAACTTCCTCTTTTAAGCCAGTTGGTTCAAACCCACACTCATCCTTGAGATTTTCTGTCGCTGCATGTTCTGTATGTCTGTGACACAGATCGGCCGCTTCCTTTCAAGACTCAAAGAACAGAGTGGGGATTTCTTTGACCTGAGCCACTGATAGATTAGATCCGTTGGTGATAAGATTACTTCTACCCATGTCTAAAGTTTCTTAGGCTTGTTTCCTTCTGCTACCTGCTGTTAAACCATAAGAACACTCAGCACTTAACAAGTGTATTACCTTGCTGCAGAATTATAGGCTTTGGTCTAGATCTCTTAGGCTGTGATAACTTAGCTGTTAGCATAGCATAGCTATAAGCATAGTATAGCATTTTGCATAGCTGTGATAACTCTTAGGCTAAGATAACAATATGTTACCATTAAGTCCAAAGGTAAGTGATTTTAATGTGCAGTTCAAAAAACTGCAGCTAACTTTAAATTGCGCATTGTCCCGTGGACAATATAGAAGCTGCACACAGTCTGTAAAGATTCCAGTCTAGGTTTACTTGAACCTGTCTCACTCTCACTTCCCAACCTTCAAAGAATGGTAGTATCAGACGACAGATTTTGGTACCTGTCTGTCTCTAAACCATATTGCACTAAATTCCAAAGCTTGCAGAAGACATTTTGCAGAAGACCCCCAACGTACCATATATATATATACCCATTCCACTCTGTACCCATGTCATTTGCAATTCCATGTTACCTGTATCATTTGCACTACTCGCATCATTTGTATTATTTGTAACATTTGTATTCCTTGTCTATATGTATCATATCTGCAGTGTATCTTCACATTGTATTTATTTTCATTTATTTTCATTTATTAGTATGCCACATTTATGTTCTATGTTTGCTCATTCCTGCCAAAGTGAATTCTATGTTTGTTTATCTTGCATAGCGAATAAACCCCCATTCTGATTCTGATTCTGAAGACACCTAAAGGCAGGGGTGTCCAATCCTGGTCCTCAACAGCCACTGTCCTGAAGGTTTTAGATGTTTCCCTGCACCGGCACACCTGATTCTAATGAAGGATCATTATGAGGCTTCCACAGAGCTTGATAACAACCCGTTCATTAGAATCAGGTGGAGCTGGAGCAGGGAAACATTCAGGACAGCGGCCCTTGAGGACCAGGATTGGACAGCCCTGCCTAAAGTGGAACACTTGGCTAACCTATTCAAACTCAGTAGTTTCTCAGATTTCTGCCTGGCCACACAAGATTTAAACCGTGATTACATCTGGTTGTAACAGGTCCAGATGATTTCAGACTGTGACATCACACAACCTCATTTCCATCAGACACTGTGTGTTGCATTGTGGAACCCTCACCTCTTTCCAAGACTTCAAACACATGGCACCTTCGAAACAGATAACCTCTAACCTTTTCCTACGATTACAATTCTTGTCAGAAATACATGGAGGAGCGAAGGTTGCGAAGGTTCCCCTAGGTTTTCCCTGAGTCCAGCCTGTTTACCTGTGACACCCTCCCTATACTGGCCCAGAGCATCTCACACCCTGGGCCTAATCTTCGGCACCCAGCTCAGTTCTAACCTGCTCTTACTCATCGCCATGCGTCCTCACTGACCAGACAGGCTCAGCCAAAATGGACCCAGATTAGTTCGGCTTGGCACCAACTTCCTTGGCACCACTGTCCCTGTCTTTGACTCCTTACCCCCTCAGTGATCCTCAAAAGCTGTTCCCGATAGGCCCAAAAAACAACGTCATAAACGGACAACCTGGTTTTCGTGTCCCGTACCTGAACTCTGACCTCCGGCAGGTTGACCTTCATGGCCAGCTCCTCGCGGCTGTAGACGTCAGGGTAGTGGGACTTCTCGAAGGCCCGCTCCAGCTCGTGGAGCTGGTAGGTGGTGAAGGTGGTCCGGTTGCGTCTGTGCTTCTTTTTGGGTTGCTCTTCCTCGCCGGCCTCGGGGGAGCGGCCGCCATCACTCTCGGCGCTCTTCCTCATCTCCCCGAGTTCCCCGTCGCACCTGTTGGAGAACAGATCCGTTTCTGAGAGAGAGAGAGAGAGATAGATAGAAAGAGGGGGGGAGGGGATGGAGGGAGATAGAGAGATAATCGTGGTTAGTAGCTTATCGCATCGCTACCTTTAGCTCATCGTATCTTAACTTTTATACAGTGCCAGGCACAGAATAAGAATATGTTAGTTTAAGCCACATATGCCAACCAAAGCCTTGGCTTGGTTACTTTCCAAAGGTCAAGAGTGTAACTAGAGAATAATCCAAGATTCGGGTTCGGATTCAGCCAAATCCTAGCGCGCCAACTGAACCAAATCCTTTTTTTTTATGTTTTCAAAAAAATCGCATTCTACGGCAAATAAGCTCAACGTCATTACGTCTTTAATGTTTAAGAGAAGACTTCCATTATGCTAGCATCCGTCATCGAAGATGGAAACAATCAACAGAAAGAGTGCTGTATGGCAGTATTTTAAAGTAAAAGAGGGGGATAAAAAAAATGATGGTAGACGTTGTTGCCTATGTTTTATCTTGACGTTAAGGAAAGGCAATAAACTGTGCAATGGTTTTCACTGCATTATAATGTAATAGCTGATGATCGGATTGGGATTCGGTTTCAGCCAATTTTTAAGCAGTGTATTCGGTATTCGGCAGAACCTTAAAAATCAGGATTCGGTACATCTCTAAGTGTAACGAAAGCTTTCACTGCAAGTCTTCCTCAGCCGTTCAGCCACCTCGTGTCCTCTTCCCCTTTTCTACCCAGCAATGTTCCTGACCAACCCAACCCAAACCAAGAGAGAAGACAAAGAGAAAAAATGAACCTTCTCAGGGAAGAACATTTTCAAATGGCATTGTATTTTGTATTTTTGCCTTTATTACTCGCACCATTACTGCCTTAAACTTGTAAAATGTTCAGCTGAATGCTCTTATAGTCCTTCCCTTGGCACTTATTGGTTCTCACGATGTGTGTTTCATAATCTACAAGCCTGCTATGTTTGGGGTCTCTCACGTTACTATGCTCAGTGACCGATGCTCTTCTGTAAAGCCCTCTTTTGGGAGTGGCTTTGGATAAAGGCTTCTGCTAAATGAATAAATGTAAATGTATTTTGGCCCAGATACACAAACAATGAGTGCATTTGATAGACGCAGACCAGACTGGAGAAGTTGACATATCAGATGAAAAGATTTCAAGTGAATACTGTGTGAAGCCTCCTTTCTGCATCTGCAGCGCAGGAGATGAACACGATCGGCCGCGGAGTCTCGTTCGAGTTTCGATTTAGAAGGCAGAGCGACGGCAGACAGTCGAGGGGGAAGTCTGCGGGCGAGGGTGACATGTCATCCATCAGATAGCCGGGGCACGGATTTCTGGGCCTTCGTTTGATCCGCCTCTCATTAGGAGCCAATGACAAAGCCCCCGAGCCAAGACAATGCAGGAGGTCAAGCTGGGTTCAGCGCCCAGCCTCACTGCCTGTCAACCTGTCTGAAGCTCCGGGTCCTTGGAAGCCCGAGCTTGTTTACACTCCAGCAGAAGCGCTCAATGAAGGAAGGACAGGGCGACGCCACGGCTCATTCAGAACGAGCAGGGATGACTAACAGGCCAGCGATGTGTAAAACATGTAATTAACAGGCTGCTCTGAACTGGCCCCCGCTCCCCACCGTCGCCCCCCCGGGGTCATTCTTACTCAGACTGGCCACGTCGACAAATCGCAGCCGGACCCGCAACGTCTGTGCGAATACCCCAATATCCAGAATGTACGTATCTCTGCCTTCAACAGCTTGAGTGTTCTCACTGTGTTGAGTGATCGCCCCGTAGCTAAAAAGAGAGAGGGCTCCCGGACCATGAGAATAACCCCCCCCGGCCGCCGCCGCCCCCCCCCACACACACACACACACCAGCCAGCTTTACAATGCCAAACCCGTCGCAGATTAGAGATGATGAATTTGACAATGAGCAAGAGTAATCATAATACGAGCCTGGGGCACAATCTCATCGGGGAAGGAGAGAGCAGATTAGGGGAATTCCACAGGGAGATCAGATTGGAGACGTTCTCTCTGGCCTGGCTTTCGTTTATTTTTTCTCTCTCTCTCTCGTTCTGTCTCTCTCTTGGTGTTTTACAAGGTATTTACAGTAACAGGCTTACGCACCAAATATGGAAGCTAGTGAACCAATCAGGTAGCAAACAGAGGCCTGACTAACGAAACAGGAACTGGGGTCAGAGTTCAAATGGTACGGGACCACGGAAGTCATGCAGCCTCGGCGACCAAGTCCATCAGGTGAGGCGGACGGACGGATGGACACACGGACGTGGACCAGCCTTCCTTTGAAAACCGCTAGATGAAAATACGACCGACGCTCCTCCACATCCGTATCGCCACGGCGACCAGGCCTCACAAACCTCCAGCTGCATCTTGGTCTAAGCACGGAGCCCTGTACTCATTAGCCTTATTAGGTTAGAGGTTTAGTGTTACAGATACGCCCCACGGATCATTAGATCTTGGGCCCGAACATCACATACTTGGCAGGATCCGAAAAAAACCGATTAAGTGCGATCCTGAGTGTTCTTCTGCGCGATTTGGGTTCAGGGTTTTCGTCTGGTTCAGCAGGGATGCTGTCATTGGTCAGAACAGCGAGACACTTACCATGGTAGCTCTGCTCCGAGCTGCCCCTCATGGAGGTCAGCTGCCCGTAAGGGTGAGGGGAAAGCTCCTGCTTCCCCGAGTCCCCGAGGTCCTCCACCCCGTCCTTGTGGGGCCCCTGGTGGCCATGGGGGCCGAGAAGGGGGTCCTGGTCCTTGCTGAAGCCCAGGATGACGTCGATGCTGTGGACGCGGCCCCCGACGGCCACCCCTCCCTTCAACATGTCGTGGAAGTTGCTGGGGGAGAGGCAGCTGTCGTCCACCATGTTCATGGTGTCCAGTGAAAGATGCATCCAAGGGTCTGTACCGCTGCTCCGCACGCCAGCCGGGAAACAGATGGAGTGGACAGGAACGGTCGGGCCTCTCTCTGTGTCTTTGTGAGCCTCAGACTCGAACGCTACTCCCACCTGCGAGGAAGAGAGAGACGGTCAACCTCAACCCCCTCCACTTGAACGGAAACTTCTAGACCTGTTCGGAAGCGCAATACTTTCCTAAAACCTTTGCCTTCAAAACACGAATTCCAACCCTCCCTGAAAGAATTCCACCCCCACCCCAAACGTAGGGATATGACAAGGCATATCCTTATCCTTAGATTAGACCTTCTTGAATTATGCCTATTATGAATTATTAAGCGGATCCACCGCAACGAGGCATCGTTATACAATTACGTAAACTCATTATGAATAACATAAAGTAATGAAGTATTCTGAATTGAGGGCAGCGAGATTGATCATGAGCATGCAGCTGATAAAGATAAGCTGAGCGCCTTAGTGTCAGCCCAAATGAAATGGACGTCATTCCTGGAGAGAGAGAAGACACTTTTTTCCAAGTTGGACAATCTCCAAGTTAACAGAAATAGCAGAGAGTCTCAATAAAATCTCATAGCAGAGATAGTTTTCTCTGTTTTCAAAATAAAGGAATTAATTATTATTGACGGTCCACAGTATGTGGAAGTGGAATTCAAATACTGTGATAAATACTAATAAGAAATGTCTTTTCTGATATGTCTACGGTTCCCAGTTGTAGCTGGTGTTAAACGTGTGTGTGTGCGCAAAAGTTCTACCTACCTTCTCTGGAGAGGCTGTGATGTTGTTCTCTTGAAGTTGGACAGCGGAATGTTCCACCTGTTCCTTCTGACCGAGCGCATCAAGCGCCCAGTAGGCCCCTCCCGCCCCTCCCGCCCCGCCCCCCCCCCCGCCCCAGCTGAACTAAAGCCGGTTGGAGATGGGATCCTACGCGTCCAGTCTACCCCCACCTACGTTCCCAAATAACGTTCTGTAGACCAGACCCCAGATGATGAAGACTTTGGTGAGGGTAATAAAACCAGAGGATTAGAGAGGGTTATTCATTTCCAATTCTGAATCCGTTCCCCTTTAAGAATGACTGACAGTTATTTTCTTGTCAAGTAATTGTTCTAAATGTAGCCGAGCTTACTTTCACCGCATGAACAAGGAAACCTATTGTTTTAAAGAACAAAAAAAGTCATTAGCAAAATTATTAAATTATCTGGCCGTGAAGAAATATAATTCCATAGTCATGTTAACAAATTGCATGGGAATAGAAGCAATTATCAAATAGGCTATCGATAGGCTATCGCTAGATTTTACATAACATAGACTGTTTAAATCATTTTAAAAGGTGTTTTTATTTTGAAATTATTAGTGTTTCAAATGCAATTAAGTAAATAGTTTGAATACTTGTAATGTTATCGGATGCATAATAATAAATAAAATAAAAATTCTAATGCTCGTTCATATTAGCCAACCGCATGAAAAAATCTACATTAAAGGTACAAATAGTCCCTTAAAGCCCATTAAGATAAAGACCGAATAACCATTAATGTAACAGTAAATTATAACTGAAGTGGGCCTATATTGCAGATATAAAAATATGGACACAAACAGCAAGAATTGTTTAGTAGGCCTAGTGTGTTTCTGTTTATGATTATGATTTCTCTGGGTGGAGTCTGCATGTCCTCCCCGTGTTACCGTGGGTTCTCTCCGGGCATTCCGGCTTCCTCCCACCGTCCAAAGACATGCATGTGGTAGGTTAATTGGGCATTGTGGAAAAAAATTTGTCCCTAGTGTATGACTGTGCGAGTGAATGGTTGTCTCTATGTTGTCTGTCAATGTCTGTGTGATAGCCCTGCGACTAGCTGGCCCCAGTCCAGGGTGTACCCTGCCTACGGCCCGAAAGTAACTGGGATAGGCTCCAGTCACCCGTGACCCCTAACGGGAATAAGCGGAAGAAAATGAATGAATGAATGAATGAAAGTTTAAGTCTAGTAAAATAGGTTCAGTGCTAACGTGATTTAATGGCGACCTTTATATGACCAGATCAAAGTTAGCACGCACATCATACAACATCATCCTATATCTTCCTACCTCAGGCCACAACCAGTTAAAGCTCCTTTTAAATTAATAATAATAATTATTTATTTATTTAAATGAATTTATTTTTCCGTTGCGTCTGCAAAGTTTGACGGTTGAAATATCCAGATATAATGTACAACCGATGACGAAGTTGTGGCAGCTTCATGTGGCCTCCCAAGCCTGGCTGGCTGAAGACTGCGTTTCAAATGCAATCACGCCATCTTTTCCCTACCTTTTTCTTACCGTTAAATAGAACCACGTTTCTCACTGGGCACAGGCACGCAAAAATGACTCCTGGAAAGCATATGCAACTGGCTCACGCACAGGTTCATTTACATTTTGTATTTATTAATTTAGCAGACGCTTTTATCCAATGCGACTTCCAAGAGATCATTTTACAAAAGAGCATCGGTCACTGATCATAACAATCAGATAGCCCTAAACCTTCCCTAGTTAGGTGCTCTGCAGTAGGTGAGTGCTACCTGGGCTTAGAGTGATGTCACCAGATCTCTCCAGATTGCTCTTAAACGAAGATAAGGAGAGGGGATTTTCTGTGACCTCAGAAAGACCTAAACCTGTAGCTAGAGCGTGTTTGAAGGATTGCGGGGCACAGGGAACCAGGCCCGGCGCCAGGCACTGATTTACGGGGGGCCGTACGTTGCTTTGAGGGGGGTACATTTATTAAGTATTTTTTTTACAGCCTATGGTAGCATAGTAGGTCAATTTTTCACCTATAATCCAACTCCGGCACAAAAAGGTGACAAACGGTATTATTTAGAATCTCACAAGCTAATAGGCCAGCTAGGTTGCAACCCAACGAATAATACAGCGTCAATAATTGTATATGTAGCCGAACTGAGACCCACACAGGACACAATTGCTGTTACCAGTTTGTTTATTAACTGACACTGGTGGGCCGCTGGTAAAACGATGAGCAAAACACCAGCCAGTCGGTCGGTCATATGCTGGGTAGCCTACAACAGGAATTTCAGAAAACGTTGCTTTGCATTACATGTTTGTTTTTCATGTTGCTACAACCAACACATTAGCCTAGTCCATAGGGCCGGCAGGCTGGATAAAACCAGATAACTCACCATTAGTAGAGCGGGAGACGACGATTGGCAACCGAGTTAAATGTGCGTAGGACAGTGTCCCTCCATTCACTCCTGAACTTCTTTGTCAAGTCCTTCTCGAAAGCTAGCAATGAATGTGGAAGAAACCCCAACGTTTAGTTGAAAAAATATCATTTTTCATTCATTCATTTTCTTCAGCTTATTCCCGTTAGGGGTCACGGGTGACTGGAGCCTATCCCAGTTACTTTCGGGCCGTAGGCAGGGTACACCCTGGACTGGGGCCAGCTAGTCGCAGGGCTATCACACAGACATTGACAAACAACATAGAGACAACCATTCACTCGCACAGTCATACACTAGGGACAATTTTTTTTTCCACAATGCCCAATTAACCTACCACATGCATGTCTTTGGACGGTGGGAGGAAGCCGGAGTACCCGGAGAGAACCCACGGTAACACGGGGAGGACATGCAGACTCCACCCAGAGAAATCATGGTCGGGCCCGAGATTCGAACTCATGATCTCCTTATTGGGAGGCGAGAGCACTAACCGCTCTGCCACCGTGCAGAAAAAATATGATATTTCTAATCTGTGTTCTGTTCTACATTGCCCACAGATTTGTGGATATTCCAGATACTCAAAGTATTTCTTTATCTTGTAATTAAAGTGATTAAAATCAAGTTGTGTTGGAGTTTTTGTTAAAAGAAATGGCTGCCAGAAATCCCCTTTTGGTAGCAGTAAAATGGTTTATTTCAGGAAATAATTGTGACTGTTTAGTTAGGTGCAGACGTGTGTTTTTCGATATATTTAGTTGGGAGTGAGGTCTCCCACATTGTTTAATCCACAGCGGGCACTTTTCCTCCTGTGTTTGGACTTTGGTAATACAATTTGTTACGTGTGATAAGTAACTGACTGGCTCGTTCGTCAAGGGCCCAATCGGTTCCCAGGGCAGGCCCATAGCGCCGGGCCTGCAGAGAACGCAGATATGACCTATGTAAACGGGACTGAGCTATGTCAACTCTCCTCCGGCCGTAGACCCCCTACGGTCGTCTGTTGACAACCATCTGTGCATGGGTCTCCAATCCTGGTCCTCGAGGGCCGCTGTCCTGAAGGTTTTAGATATTTCCCTGCTCCAGGACACCTGATTCTAATGAAGGGTTATCGCGCTCTGTGGAGGTGTGCTGGAGCAGGTAAACATATAAAGTCAGGACAGTGGCCCTTGAGGACCAGGATTGGAGACCCCTGGTCTAGTGGTACCCCCCCTCAAGAGCGCCAGAGTCCAACACAAACTCTTCCACTGCCTGGCTCCCAATAGTGGAATCAACTCCCCACCTCCATCAGAAGCACTTTCTCCTCACCTTCAAAAAAAGGCTTAAAACTGACTTATTCCAAGAATTTAATGGCACTTAAATTCTTGGTACTTAATATAATCTAATGTTGCTCAGAACTACTTGTCAGTCCCCATGTGGTGACTCACCAGTGTTGTTGCTTTCTTGCTTTATTGTTCGCAATCCTTAGGTGTTGATGCAATCGTTGTGTTGTGCTCTTATAGCTCTTCTCTTGGCACTTATTGGTTCTCACAATGTATGTTTCACAATCTACAAGCCCACTATGTTCGGGGTCTATCACGTTGCTATGCTCAGTGACCGATGCTCTTTCGTAAAAGCTCTATCTTGTAAGTCGCTTTGGATAAAAGCGTCTGATTAATGAATAAATGTAAATGTAATGTATGAGTCTCCAACGAGGGGGGATAGAACCGACCATTTTGGTTTCAGCTCTATCATATACATTTTTCCATTAAAATCTACATTTTGCCTCGTGTTTTCGAAACCCTCACGGTTCTGTTCGGGAGATGAGGGGCTGATAGATAGGTGCCCTGACCCAGGTCACCTCTCAGCTGCATACAGTGCAGAAATGTTGGGAGACAGTCTGGTGTCCCTGTGTCCTTATCCCCCCCCACCTGGAGCAACAAAGATCGCAGGTGTTACAACAGACCTAAGAGCCTTCATGCGCTCAAAAGACTAACGGCTTCGTTTAAAGCTTTCCGCGAAAAACCGTTGGCCTTCGACAAATCTGACAGGTGAGGACAAACAAGCCTTCACACATGCCTTTTAAACACTATTAAGCGCGTTAAGGTGAGAGATAGCGGATGAGCAGCGTAGCATTTTGATCCATTACCGCACACACGCTGCTTCCTGATTGGACGACGTCACTCAGGGGTCCAGGGAACTGTGTGTGCGTGTGTGTGCTTGGGGAAACAAAGTTAAGTTTAACGGGCCGACTTGCTTTAATGGGCTGCATTTTGCACTGGATAGACACAAGAAAACGATTCCACCAAATTGTTGGAGCAAATGTATTTGTTTCTGTTTGTGTGTGATAACAGACTGCTGTTGCAGAGGTCTTTCTGCTCATTCAGTTACTCTCACTTCATCAATAAACAAAGTTAGGAGCATGGGGGGGTGTTGGGCACTTTTGACGTGACTTGTATATCTTCAGCTACGCTCTCGTTTTGATACAATATCATGCCCTCGACTCTTGTTTCCTCATTATCCTAATTGAGAACAAATTGGCTAAGGCAGAGCAGGGCAGTTATCAAGCTTAGTTTTATCAGATGACAATATAAGTCCTCCTGAGCCTATTAGGCGAAAGGAGCTCATGCTTAAATGCACTGTCAGCTTACTGGGAGCGATGCTTGGGAGGGGGCTGGGGGAGGGGGCTTGGGGTGGGGGCTAGGGGGGAGCGGGGGGTGGGGAGGCTGGGGGGGCTGGGGGAGCTGGGGGGGGGCAGGCTGGGGGAGCTGGGGGAGCTGGGGGGGGGGCAGGCTGGGGGAGCTGGGGGCTAGCGGGGGGGGGGGGGGCTGGAACGAAGGGTTGCACGCGCGAGGGTCTGGGGAGGAATGGGGTTTAAGGTTTGGGGATTGTACACCCCCCCGTTAAACATTAGTTTCCTTTACTTTCACATCCTATACAAAATGGCCCTTGGGGGGACTTTAAGCTTTCCAAACGACGCCCAAGATGTCAGTCTGTATCCGTGGCTACATCTGTGTTGTACAATTGTCTCACCAGCCTCCAACCAACATAAAAGGAGCCTATAGGATTCCCTCAGTCTCGTTTACTTGATGAATATATTAAATTAAGTGTAGATGTGGCCTCATGCCAGCTTGTTGGTATAGCTACTGGCCTAAATACATGCTGGTTCATTTACATGTACTAATATTCCAAGAGAGAGCTTTACAAACTAGAAAAAAATTCCTAAAGAAATTTTGAGTGTGCGTGACTCTGGCCCGGGACTCTCCCCCATACATCACTGACACTGTTGAGTAATTTTCAGAATATGACTTCTACCATTGCTTAGGTATGTGACAGATCAAGCTTTCAACAGGTGTTCATATGCTGATGCACTAGTAGTAGCGTAAACACTAATTTCAGCAGGATTAAAGACAGCTCCACTTGAGCACACTGCCACAGGTTTAAGTAGTAAGCAAGCAGTAAACAATTGGTCACTCTGTGTCAGGTAGCACTTTACATTACAGTTCAGTAGCATAGTAATAGTTTGGTTATAATTTGATAATAGTGATAAATGCTTTCAAAAACATAGAGTGTAAAATGACCCAAATACATCCAATGCCAGAATTAGGCCATCAATGGCTATGACTTTGGTATTAGAAATACACCTTTTATCAAAATGATACCGCATTATAAATATCAGATAACATTATAAAGTTATACAGCTGTTTCAGTGTTAAATGTCAAATCAATCCACATGCAATCAAACATGTAACAAATCAGGATTCAGCAATAAGGTAGCATAAAAATTCACAAAAAGCACTAGGTCACACAGTTCTGATATCACACTAACAAAAACAGTGCTTTTTATCCAACATTAATTGAGAAAAACACACACGCACATACACACACGCACATACACACACACACACACACACATATATATATATATATATCTCTAGATAGATACATATATGTGCATACACACAGGCAGTCTGTACATTAATGACTTAATGATGAACTGTCAATCAACCCATTCAGTGCAATGAATCACTTAGTAGCAGACACACAGGTTCAATCATCTATAAACTACAGGACTACAGGACTCCCCATACAACACTAGCCAATAGTTTGCAACGTCAACCAGTATCCAGACGATTATGAATGTTTTACAGCAAGCCCCCCCAACAATTTAAATAGCAATTCCAAAAAGACCTGTTTTAATCCCCACTGTTTCTCTATGGAGCGGCAACTTCATAACTGCCGATCCCGACCACCCACACACCTCCCCAATACCTGGTTCGATTCGTCTGGACCCCACCACATTAACTCTGGCCTCAAACCCCTCAGAAATCGCGTAAATCAAGTAATCAATCGCGATTCTCAAACCTCTCCCCCAAATAGGCTCATATCTCATCAACCCGACCTCCCACACACCTCCCCAATATCTTGTTAGATTCCTATGGACCCCACCACATGAACCCTGCCCTCAAACCCCCCCGCACGAGCCCCCCCGCCCCCCGCGAACGCCGATCGCCCCCCCCCCCCCCTCCGAAAACGACCCTAAACGGTAAAAATGCACACAAATAACCCCCCCACTACCCTCCCCACAACCCTCCACCACTGTCCTGACTGATAAGCACATGAATACATATAAGCCCAAATGTTAAAGAAGTCAAAAACACACATCTTTGATAGCATGCTAGCGAAACAAAGGCTGATGCACTAGCAATTACCTTAAGCGCTAATTTCAGCATTGGTCGCTAATGTTAGCAAACAGCATATCTTTACAGCTAGTGGGAATGTCAGTTGTAAATCCTGACTGATAAGCACATGAATACCTATGAGCCCAAATGTTAAAGAAGTCAAAAACCTACATTTTTGATAGCATGCTAGCGAAAGAGTTGAAAAAGATGTTCGCTTACCTTAGAGACTTAGAGCCTGAAAGGAAGAGTTGAGTTGGAGTACAGTTTATAAATACACCCGAAACAAAAAGAGCCAATTTGATTCCTCCAGTAAATATCCTCCAATTAAAGTTATTAAATGTGAAATGAATTACTGTTCATAAAATGGCCACCGTCTTCCCCTCTCCTCTTTCAAGCACGTTGCTAAGTAACGAACTAATAAGTTGCAGCTGACAGTTGCAACTGTCATGGCAGTTGAACAGACAGAGAAAAGGCTTACAGCACCCCTCGAACAGGAAGGATTTCTGGCCAAACCGTGTTTCCAATCATAAAACCAGGTTAACGTGAAGCAGGCTGAGCCCTTCTTGAACGTCTACATAGGCATTTTGTGTTGACAAGTGAAGAAATGTGCTCTTTGGAGCAATTCTAAAAAGTGTTCGTTTTCTTTCTTATTAGTTACTTTCCCACCACTCTTAACATGGGAGTCTATGAGGCTGTTCATGGGTGCTGCAGCCGAATCTTCGCATGTCAAGCTAAAACAATAAATCTGACAGATAAAGTAAAGCAAGTGTGAGCTAGCGGACACATTTTCCTAAGTTTCTATGTATAAATTGTGTCTGTAGTGGTGCATTTGAGGCCATGGTAGTCGAATATGTTTAATTTTTTCACAGATTTCTCTCTCTCCTCTACATTCTAGCGATAACATCACCCACTGTAGTTCTCAAACATTCTCTCCATTGACACCCATTAATTTTTTGGTGTGGTTTTTGGCAATTTCTTTGGCAAAATTATTCGCCAAAAGTCTTAGAAAAATCATAGCACACATGTCGGGGCCGAGCCGCACGTTTTGATATAACTTTTGTGTATATGCGTCAAAAACTCTGGTAGGTGTTTTGAGCCAAAAAAACGGCGTAAGAATAATAATAAATAAACGCTAGTAACTAGTAATAACATAGTGTGCGCCTTGCAGCACGCACACAATGAGCATTGTTCACCAATCATAACCAGATAGCCCCTAACATTGCGGGTAGCCAAATCATGAAGCATACATTGTAAGAAACCAATCAAGTGCCAAGGGGAAGACCCACAAGAGCATTCAGTTAAACAAGTTACAACTAAACAACATTAACCTAGACTGTGCAAAAGTCTTCCTGTAGAAAAGCAAGCAACAATAATTTACCTTACAGCCAGTACAAGAATTTAATCGTAATCTGAAGTCTAGAGTTAAATTCTTTTTTTAAATAAAGCATCACACTGGAACATTCTCCAGATTACCCTATTCATCTATGTTTAAAGACAACACACTTAATGGAAACACATGGAATTAACAACTGTCTAAACAAATTCTTAATCTAATTGCCCCTGATCGTTGACGTCATGGAGAAATCATATTTGTACCGGTAAACAGTGCGAAAGCCAAATATACTCCTTCTAAATCTCCGGCTCTGGCAAAGGAGCTGGATTTGGCTTTCATTACACCTGCAATCCACAGGGATGGATACTGGCCAAAAGCAAAAGGGAGAGGTGAGGAAAGCCGTGAGCTAAAGTCACAATACCTGAGGGCAGATGCTGCCTAATGGGCCACAATAGCAGATGGAGAGGTTGCAGTAGGTTCCATATGATGATGAGGCAGCTATAGGTGGAACCTGAACGTGCTAGTTGAGGAGCGGGCAGGAGAGCAGGGGGGGGGGGGGGGAGGAGTGTGGGAAATAATAGCAATTTAGCTAAAAGTTTTTAGGAATGCTGTTAGAACCTTCTGGAGGGGGCTGTCTGATTATGGTTGGTTATCTAAACCAGAAGCCACTCCCAGAAACAAGCCCATAACCAAATAACGTCTAAATAAGGTCTAAATAAAAATAAATGTTTTTATCTGTAAAAAAATTTATTTGAGCAATCTTCACCACTATTCTTCTATATTTGTTTCGCTTTTTTTTTGCGCTTCAAAGGTCCAACTGGAAACCAAGTTAACTGAGCTCTTACACAGTATTGCCAGTATTCCATTTGTAAAACACGATCATTTTATTTATTTCTCTTTTTTAGCTTTGCAAATGATCAAAAACGCAAAGGCTACTCACTTGGTTAATCTGCTAGTCTGAAAGCCTGTAATCATGAGAGGCCTGCAGACAGTGACGTAAAACAGGCTCTAATCTCACGATTTAGAAACCTCCCCTTTCCACTGGCACCTACACTTCCTATGACGTCTCAACCTGGATCCCGAGCCGTTTCCACTTCCTGTCCAGTCTAATCTACTCCGCTTTACTCCCAAAGCAGAAAGTATCATTTTAATGAAATAATAGGTCTTGTCTATGTTTCAGTATACTTAAATAAAACGTATACTTAAATAAAACGTTATACCAAGATGATTCAGCGTTTTTCTCTTGATTGCTGTGGGTTAAATGCTATGTTCAAATGACCACCTGCAACTTCTATTTTACGGATGCACATGCAGATAAGGTGGGGCAGGTTGTGGGGAGGAGGAGGTGCAAGCAGGGGGAGCAGACCATGGGGGGGACCATGAGAGAGTTTTCTTTTTCCAAAGAAAGTATCGAGGACCACCTATGAATCAGAATCAAAATCTATTTTAATCTTTATGCAAGATATACAAACACAGAATTTTGGCAGAAAGGAGCAAACATAGAACATATATGTAACTAAAAAAACATAATGTAAAAATACAAATAAGATAAAAGTACAAAGTGGTCACTAGCTGTACAGATGTGGAGGAATATAACTGTAGTGATAGAATATAGCGAAGAATGGGTATATATAGTACAGGGGTATACGCACAGTAGTGCAAACAGTGGTGCAAAATCACAGTAGTTTTTAAGTTGGTGTGTGCTAAAGTGGCAGAGTGCAGTGGGATTCTGGATGGGGGTGTTGGTCGTTGTGGCAATGTCATACTGGGTCCTGGAAATAAAAAGTAATCATCCATCATAAGGTAGTTCGCCACGTGAGGGGATATGTCTACCATGTCTACCATATGAGAATGTGTTTTAATATACAGCGCCCTCCATAATTATTGGCACCCCTGTTTAAGATGTGTTAAAAGCCTTAAAATAAATTCGATTTTTATTGCAGAAGCATACTCTCACACTAAAATGTTTTGAAAATGTAACCTTCAACTCAAGTGATTTTTAAGTAATAAAAATGTATCCCTGACTAAGAAATAATTACTTTTCATAAAATCACCTGTTCCACAATTATTGGCACCCTTAACAATCAATTTTTGTCATTTCTACAGTAGTTTACAAAGTTGATCAGCGTATGTAGGAACATTTAATTAGTCGTTCATAACTTCCTGTTTCTTTGGGGTATAAATATGACGTTACAGAGGCCATTTCTCTTCAACATGGGAAAGACATAGGAACATGCCATTCAAGTAAGGCAGATGTGTGTCGACATTCACAAATCAGGCAATGGCTACAAGAAAATAGCCACTCGCCTACATCTGCCCACATCTGCCCATATCTACTGTCAGAGAAATCATCGAGAAGTTTAAAACTACTGGAACAGTGGTAAACAAGCCTGGACGAGGACACAAATTCATTTTGCCACTACACACAGTAAGGAGGATGGTGAGAGAAATAAAAACATCTCCAAAGCTCACTGTCACAGAATTGCAAGGAATGGTAGCATCTTGGGGTCACAAAGTCTACAAAACAATCATCAGGCGCAATCTACATGCCAACAGGCTGTTTGGGAGGCAAACTGGGAAAAAACCTTTTCTCACTCAAAAACATAAACGCAAACATCTGGAGTTCGCTAAGCGGTACATAACCTTCAACTAGGACTGTGTGCTTTGGTCAGATGAGATAAAGATAGAGCTTTTTGGCAACAAACACTCTAAGTGGGTCTGGCAGAATCCCAAGCACCTTATGCCCACTGTGAAGTATGGGGGAGGATCGGTGATGCTGTGGGGCTGTTTCTCTTCCAAAGGCCCTGGGAACCTTGTTAGGGTGCATGGCATCATGAACGCTTTGAAATACCTCTGCCCGAAAGCTGAAGATGAGTCGTCACTGGGTCTTTTAGCAAGATAATGACCCTCAACATATGGCCTAATCTACCCAGAAATGGTTCATCAGACACAGAGTCAAGGTCCACACTTGACCATCTCAGTCCCCAGACCTCAACCCCATTGAAAACCTGTTGGGTGAGCTGAAGAGGGGAGTGCAGAGGAGAGGACACAGGTCGCTGGATGATTTAAAGAGATTGTGCAAGAAGAATGGTCGAAGATCTCTCTTGCGAAACATTATAGGAGAAGATTAGGTGCTGTTTTGCAGGGGGATTGTACAAAGTATTAACATCAGGGGTGCTAATAATTGTGGCACACATTAATTGATATTAAATGATTGTTTCTTAATCTGGGATTTTTTTCAGACTGAATAAATGCACTTGAATTAAAGGCTGGATTTCACTAGAAGCTAAAAGACTCTTAACCAGGGGTGCCAATAATTATGGAGGGCGCTGTATATAGTTCAAGAATTCTTAACTTTCTGTCTTCCAGAGGGAAGCTATGTCTTGCATGCTAGACGTTAGCATTTCTTGATTCCGTGGCTGATTAGCAACAGATCCGTTCCGGTGAGCAGATTCTGCAGGTGTAGGTGAGGACGGAGCTTAAATGGATAATGACCTTAGATCGGCTTTCTTAGATGACTGAGAAATCTGTGCTTCTCCTAAAAAGTCCATTACCCAAATCTCCTCAGCTCCTGCATGTATTATCAACAAACACCTTCGGCCTGATCAAGAAGGCTCACCAGCGTCTGAGGAAACACCACCTGTCCTAATACTGTATCATCTTGTACAATACAGCTGTACATTTGTCCCCACCAAATCACTTTAATATGTACATACTCTGTATATTCTGATTATGCTGTACATACTGTGTATATTCTGAGTATACAATTACATTTATATTCTGTTGTGATAACTGTTTTGCACTTCTGGTTGGATGCTAACTGTATTTCGTTACACTGTACTTGTACCTGTGTAATGAGTTGAATCTAATCTAATCTAATCTAATTATTAAGGAGTAATTAGCGTAGTAGGTCGCCTACATTTAGTCATTCAGCAGATGCTCTTATCCAGAGCCTAAAGATACTAAATGAACTTAATAGTAACATACTGACCTTCCCACCAGGAAATGTCACCACCAAATCTCTAACCAACGTCAGCAGCTTGTTAAGTGGATTGCTTCGTATTCACTCGTTACTTTTTCATACAATTAAATTATAGCCACACCCCCTTCAACAGGCACACGTGAACCAGCGGAAGTTGGCTTCCTGTGTCCGAGAACCCCTGGTCACCTCACTGGACACCCCCTGACTTGACCTTGACCCCCCTCCCTCCACTCTGACCGAGGATGACATCACTTTCCAAGCTTCCTTTACATATTAAATAGGTTTTTCCATTGAATTTTTGTGTTAAAAAAAATAAGAATTTTATCGACCATGATTGATTCACGAAAGCAATCAAAGCACATCAAAGGGGGTGAATACTTATGATAGGCACTGTATGTCCTTCCAAGACTGATAAGATGGAGGGAAGTGAGCTAGGTCAGCCTATTCCCCACTAAAGCCCCAAAGAAGAAGTAGGATAAACAGCTTAAAAGGTGTTGGAAGTTCTTGTTTCATTGCCAGTAAACCCGGATTAAAGTCGTCTGATAACAGAAAGAGAACTTCATTAAAAGTGGGTGGTTACGACACCCCTGATACTGGGCATGGTTAAGTCTCTGCCAGCCTGCCATTCCAAACAGGCCACTTTAGCAGATAAGCTAACGAATGACAAGGCTGGCACAATCCTTCTAATAATTTGCTTCTGCTTACTGGATAAAAGCGTCTGCTAAATGAATAAATGTACTGATGATCCATGTGGATGAATAGTAATCGTCTATGAAAGATTTTACCGGCAAGCGGAAAGGCCTCGTCTCGCATCTTCATCGCCGGCTGCGATCGCGGACGCGACACCAGCGATCGCCAGTCCGCCAACTAAAGTAATCAAAAAACGCTGTACACATTCATTATGACCTCGTTATCTCCTGCCTAGTCCAGGTAAAACATGATAATCTACTTTCCTGGGAAGTCTCAACAACAAAAGCCTTGTTTGTCAGTTTCAGCCAATTACACTATAATTGGAGACATTTCTAAGGCCTGGTTCATGAACCTCGGCAGACAGTAAACACTTGGACAGATTATTTGCCAGTTCTCGTAATGACACCATTACCTTTAAGATGTAAACAATGATTTATTCAATCCGGGAGAGTTGGCTCTTCTCAGCTCCCTAACCAAACGCTGAATGAATCCAATTCTTCTGTTTTACGACATTCACTTACGTGACTCCAGCTCAACCTCACCCTATTAAAGACGCTTTGGATAAAAGCGTCTGCTAAATAAATGAGTAATTGTAAAGAGCATTAGAATACTGTCTAGTTCGATTCCCAGCCAATGAAATTAACGTGTGCGCCTGTGAAATGTCCCCAATAAGGGGTCATTTCTATTTGACGCTTGTCTAGTTCCCATACTGTATGTTGCAGGACAGTCTTTCTTAAGCTCGTGGCTCCTTGGTGTGTCAGAGAAACCCTTGGGTCACTGGGCCATGATTCAGATAAGGGGTTCAAACCTCCTCCCTCTAAGGCAGAGGTGGGCAATTCCGGTCCTTGAGGGCCGCTGTCCTGAAGGTATTAGGTGTTTCCCTGCTCTAGCACACCTGATTCAAATGAAGCGTCATTATCAGGCTTCCACAGAGCTTGAGCTCTGGCGCCCGTGAGTACGCCTTTACCCCCTCCCCCTCTCCGTCAGAACAACGACCTCCATCCCCCCCCTATGACCCCAGCTGTGATTCTCACTGTGGAACAGGTTAGAGGACAACTGCTGAAACTCCACGCAAACAAGGCTGCTGGCCCTGACGAAGTGAGCCATAGGGTGCTGAAAGCATGTGCCCCCCAGCTGTGTGGAGTGCTGCAGTACATCTTCAACCTGAGCCTGAGTCTCCAGAGGGTCCCTGTCCTGTGGAAGACATCTTGCCTCGTCCCTGCTCCGAAGACGCCGCGCCCCAGCGGATCCAAGGATTACAGATCGGTGGCACTGACCTCCCACATTATGAAGACCCTGGAGAGACTGGTGCTGGAACAGCTGCGGCCCATGGTCGGACCCTTCCTGGACCCCCGTCAGTTCGCCTACCAGCCCCGGCTGGGAGTAGAGGACGCCATCCTCTTCCTGCTCGACCGCTGCTATACTCATCTAGACAAGCCGGCAAGCATTGTGAGGATCCTGTTCATAGATTTCTCCACTGCTTTCAACACCATCCGGCCAACTCTGCTGGGTGAGAAGCTGGCAGCGATGCAGGTGGATAACTCCCTGGTGTCCTGGATTGTAGACTACCTGACTGGCAGACCACAACATGTGCGCTTACAGCACTGTGTGTCAGACAGTGTGGTCAGCAACACTGGGGCCCCCCAGGGAACCGTCCTCTCCCCCTTCCTCTTCACCATCTACACCACGGATTTCAGCTACCACACAGAGTCCTGCCACCTTCAGAAGTTCTCTGATGACTCTGCTGTGGTGGGCTGTATCAGTGATGGGGAGGAGGCCGAGTACAGGACTGTGGTGGGGAACTTTGTCGCATGGTGTGAGCGGAATCATCTGCAGCTTAATGCGGCTAAGTGCAAGGAGCTGGTCATCGACCTGAGAAGGACCAGGACAACAGTGACCCCTGTTTCCATTCAGGCGGTCGGTGTGGACACCATTGAGGGTTACAAGTACCTTGGTGTTCACTTGGACAACAAACTGGACTGGGCAAAGAACACTCAAGCCGTCTACAAGAAGGGCCAGAGCCGCCTCTACTTTCTGAGGAGGCTGAGGTCCTTCGATGTCTGCCGGACAATGCTGAGGATGTTTTACGAGTCTGTGGTGGCTAGTGCTATCCTCTATGCTGCTGCCTGCTGGGGCAGTAGGCTGAGGGCAGCGGATGCCAACAGGCTCAACAAACTGATCCGGAAGGCCGGTGACATTGTGGGGGTGGAGCTGGACTCTCTGGCGGTGGTGTCAGAGAGGAGGATGCTGACCAAACTACACGCCATCCTGGACAGTACCTCCCACCCACTCCACAATGTGCTGGCTGGACAAAGGAGTACTTTCAGCGGGAGGCTCATCCTCCCGAAATGCACCACGGAGCGCCACAGAAAGTCATTCCTACCTGTGGCCATCAAACTTTACAATTCCTCACACCATTAGTTATGTTAGCCAACTGTATATTCTATGACATTGCATAACATCCGGTGATATTACAATGGACATTAGGCAATAGTCTGACACAACATTCTGTAGCATAACAATGCATATTTGGCAATATCCTGGTACAACTGTAATATAACTATGTATATTCTGCTAAAAACCTGTAAATCCTGTATATCCTGTATATGCTGCAAAAACCTGTAAATCATGTACATCCTGACATAACACTGTATATTCAGCAAGACCAATACTTGCATAACTGTAATTGAATTGTATAGACTACAATTGTATAGTCTGTAACCTGCACTTTATCCTGTATATCCTGTATATTCTGCAAAAAACTGTAAATCCTGTACATCCTGACATAATACTGTATATTCTACAAGACCAATACCTGTATAATTGTAACTTTATAGCCTGTACATCATTTATCCAAGACTCTGCCCCCCCCCCCCCCCCCCCCCTCCCTGTGAGGATTCACCTCACCTCACCTACCGTTTTTTACTTTTTTACTTATTGTTATTGTCACGAATGAACCAGAGGGGGGGGACCCAGAAAGCAGACCAGAGGTGAGGAGTAAATGGAACTGTTTATTAACAAAAAGCAGGGCTGGTGCCGAACTGGACCGAGGAGCACAGGTGAGTAAAGCAGGGCTGGAGCAGACTGGACCGAGGAGCACAGGTGAGTAAAGCAGGGCTGGAGCAGACTGGACCGAGGAGCACAGGTGAGTAAGCAGGGCTGGAGCAGACTGGACTGAGGAGCTGAGGCTTGAGGAAAAAATCAAAGAGTCAGTACTAGACAGAAATCCACAGGGAAAAGATATCTATGTACAAAAGCCAAAGTGTTCACCACGTAAGTTGACTGAACGAACTGGCAGAGAAGGAGAGGATGAACCATGGTTTTAACTGCAGCTGACGATGGTGGATGAGATGCAGGTGTGCCAATCAGCTCAGGACAGGAGTCACGCCCAGGAAGCTCCAAACAAGGACAGGGGTGGAGAAACACACACACACACACACACACACACACACAGGAGGGAGGAGGCACTGAGCCCATGACAGTTATTGCCCCCACCCCCCTATCCCTGAGTACACTTTCTTATCTTATCTTATCTTTGCGAGACTGTGTGCTGTTGCTACGAAGGAGTTTCCCTCGGGATAAAATAAAGGAATCTGAATCTGATAGCAACCCTTTCATTTCCAGAGAATCTGATGATCGACAGTGTCAAATGCTTGCACTTAGGTTGAGAAGAATCAGGACAGAGATAGAGCCTGCTTCAGAGGCTGATATTAGATAATTAAATACTTTTGCTAGTGCAGTCTCAGGGCTGTAATGAGGACGGAATCCAGACTGGAGAGGTTTGTACAGCTGATTTGGTTCCCATCAAGGGGTTCAAACACCCTCCCTCTAAGCAGGTTTTATTTTTTCAGACTGGGGAGGTTTGTATTGCTGATTTGCAGTAAGGTGTTCAGTGAGCTGATGTGCTACAACTTTCTCCAGAATTTTGGAGCAAAATGGCAGGCTTGAAACTGGCCTGTAGTTGCAGAGAGTTTGGTTTAAGTAAAAGCTTAATAATTGCTTTTTATAAATCATCTGGGACTTGGCCAGTTTCAATAGATTCATTAATAATATTCAACATAAGTGGTCCAATGATAGGCAGGAGTTCTTCCGAAGTTTGCCAGGAAGGGGGTCAAGAAGACAAATGGTTGGGTTTGAAGACTATCAGTTTTATGAATGCTTCCATAGAAATAGGGTTGAAGTGACGAAGAGTCTGAACATGAAGAATGCTTGGTATAGAGAGGGATCTTCAGTGTTCATGGTGAATTGTCCACGACTAGTCTGCAGCTTGTCCCTTTTTGCATAGATTTTAATTCTACAAATTAATTTGTAGAAAGATCCGTGCTCACACCCTGTGTACTTTTATTCGTTAGCTTTGCAACGCTTTTCGTCTGCTTTTTTGGCTTTTCGTGAGCAGATACACAGGCCTATGGACAGGCAGGTAGGCAGATAGACAGGCAGGCAGGCAGATAGACAGGCAGGCAGGCAGACAAGCAGGTAGGCAGATAGAGAGCCAGATAGACAGGCATACAGATAGACAGGCAGGCAGGCAGATAGACAGGCAGGCAGACAGGCAGGCAGATAGACAGGCAGGCAGGCAGACAGGCAGGCAGATAGACAGGCAGGCAGGCAGGCAGACAGGCAGGCAGGCAGTCAGGCAGGCAGGCAGATAGACAGGCAGGTAGGCAGATAGACAGGCAGGTAGGCAGATAGACAGGCAGGCAGATAGGCAGGCAGGTAGGCAGGCAGATAGACAGGCAGGCAGGCAGATAGACAGGCAGGCAGATAGACAGGCAGGCAGGCAGATAGACAGGCAGGCAGGCAGATAGACAGGCAGGCAGGCAGACAGATAGACAGGCAGGCAGGCAGATATACAGGCAGGCAGGCAGGCAGGCAGATAGACAGGCAGGCAGGCAGACAGATAGACAGGCAGGCAGATAGACAGGCAGGCAGACAGATAGACAGGCAGGCAGATAGACAGGCAGGCAGACAGATAGACAGGCAGGCAGGCAGATAGACAGGCAGGCAGGCAGATAGACAGGCAGGCAGGCAGACAGATAGACAGGCAGGCAGATAGACAGGCAGGCAGACAGATAGACAGGCAGGCAGACAGATAGACAGGCAGGCAGGGTGGTAAATACAAGAAGAGGGGATCAGGGACTCAATCCGGGGTTGGTCTCCCAAGAGACACACAAATACAAGGCTTACACAGATTTACATTTTAGGACATCTTTCATTTAGGCTGTAACGTGACAGCATTCCAAAACCAGCATTCCAAAACCAACCCCCGTCTCACCCCCCCAATCCCACCCCCCCTTAATCTTAGCGGAGGAACACGTAGTAGGAGGCCAGAGCAACCTAAGTACTTGTATTGGGATGTTGTGATGCACAATTCTTCTCCCTCTCACTGTTGTTACCATGGAGATTGTCCAACCAAGGGTTCTTACTTATGAAGTTCTAGCATGTTCTGTCAGTCTAAGGGGGCGCTACATGTGATCATGTGATCACCAATGCCAGACAGTCTGAAGCTGTAAAATCTGCTAACTTCAACATGATAGAAGCTAACTTAAACCCCAGAATCGTAGACGGTAGCAAACCATCCATGACGTCTGCCTGCGTTTTTAGAGCAAATTGGATCAGATCGATCCAAACACTCTACTTTGATACTATTAAACTGCTGATGGACCATCCATGGAAATAGTCCGAACAACCTGCAGCACGAACGAGATTCACCTGTAGGACGATCCTCACAAACCAGTCAGATGGTCGGTTATCACTCCACTGGGGGTTTACAGCAAATTACAGCTCAAAACAATTATCTGGTCTCTATCCCAGACAGGCCTCTGGGAGATCAACCTGACCCAGGTCCGGCTCACCATTCTGGGGTTTCTGCTTTTAATATCAGCAAGAACAATTCCAGATTTGGCATAATGAGCTGAAAGTCGCGGGGCATATTGCCGGACAATTACCGTGTAAAACAAGCATGCATGGGGTCAGATTAATCCAGGATTAGAGGTTTTTCCTCCTGCCCAGTCCCCCCCCTGACCCCGCCCCTTCCCTTTTCACTGTCATTCTTCTCCCACCGCCTCCTTCTTTCAACAGATCGCTCTTCTCCTCTTTTATCCGTTGTTCTTTTCACTCCTCTCTGTCCTCTGTTTTATCTCAAATTAAATTAAAATGAGTATTTTATTTATCTCACTCACTCTTAAAACGTCCACCAACTGCATCATGTCGGTTGTTATTTGCGCTATGCATATCATATCATATCAATGCATATCTGTTCATTTTGCACATCTGCTCATTGCATCATTTGCACTAACTGTACATACATGCAACTCTGTAAATTCTGTTTAATACTTTAGCATATTGTACTATACAGCTGTACATTTGTCTTAAATCACTTTAATCTGTACATACCCTGTATATTCTGATTATACTGTTCATACTATGTATATTCTGAGTATACTTATATTTACTATATTCTGTTGTAATAACTGTTTTGCACTTCTGGTTGGATGCTAACTGTATTTCGTTACCCTGTACTTGTACCTGTGTAATGACAATAAAGTTTAATCTAATCTAATGTCCTTTGCAGACTGATAATTTATTACAGGTCACTGTCACCTGGTGATGTCATTGTCATCAATCGATTAGATTAGATATACTTTATTCATCCCACAACGGGGAAATGTACTTGTTAGAGCAGCAGTACAGAATTAAAGACCCCGCAATAAACAGACAGAAATTAGCCGTCTACCTAAAATAAAACGTACTGTTCTAAGGCGGCAGGACAGGTAGTAATCCATAATCTCCTGTCCTTTCGGACGGCCTGCCATTCCTCCGGCACTGGGAAGAACACAGAAACTTTCAGCCACCCCCCCCCCTCTTCTTCTTCTTCTTCTTCTTCGAGTACACCAGGTCCGTCTCCGTGGCTGTTGCCTTGGAGACGGTTTAAGGAGGTCTAATCCTGTGTCATCCTGTGCTCGTTGCCTGCTTAGCGTGGAGATGGGCATCTGAGGACAATTAAACTGACCCGGCCTGGCCAGGGGAGGGCAGGAAACCTTCCTGACAACAGCCAGGGATAACTTTGATCTTCTTGCTAAAGTAGGCAAAGGGGAGGGGTGGGGGGGAAGGGGGCGACGACGCTGGCCTTGCTCTTAAGGAGGACCTGCCTGGGGTGGGTGTGTGTGGGGAGGGGGGGGAGGTATGATTGCTAGGTGGTAGCCGTACAACCAGTGCAGCTAGTGTCCGGTTCATCACCTGGGATTGGTTTAAAAGGGGCTTAACGAAACTGAACACTGAGGTTAATGTGGTGTTAACTAAAAATATGTTCGTGTTAACAGGATCCAGGTCCGGGTGTTTGTGCGTTTGCTTTCGAAGTAGAGGAACAGGTTGGTGGCTACATTTGATTTGATTAAACGAAACAGGTTCAAATTGATTTTTTTTCTCCAAGATTCTAGAACGTTCTATCCATCTCCTCACGCTTACCATCTTGAGGTAGGGCCGCCGTCCGTAGGAGAAGACCTCCCAGGGTAGAACCCCGTAACCCCAGACCTCGGAACCTGTGGAAAACTTCTGAGGAAGGAAGACCACAACGTGACGTCAAACCGTAAACCCACCCCGAAGCACCTGTCCCACATCGGGGCAGACACATTGGATGACGTCAACCCCCCCCCCCCCCCCCCCCCCCGGATTAGGTTTGTCTCCGTTTCAGGATGTTCTTACCTTGACCGTGAACGCCCCCCCCCCCCCTCCCCACGGCTTTGATCCCTGGCCCTGACCTCGACCCTGACGATATCCTGCCACTCCAACTAAGACTAAAACCATGAAAACCTCACTGAACATCCCTGTTCAAATCGTTCCGTTGCGTGATTTGGTTCACAGAACAGGCACTTCCCTTAAAAGTGACCCACCTCACTCCCAACACTGGGTAGCACTGGTGGTTCAGTACAGGGCCTGGGTTTGATTCCCAGCCAATGCATTTACCTTGAGTGTGCCTGCAAAATATGGGACTAATAAAGGACGATTCTTTTAGACAAGACAGGTTTATTTATATAGCACATTTCGTACACAGTGGTCATTCAAAGTGCTTCACATAAAAAATATACAAATATATAGAACATTTAGAAATAGAAATAACAATTGACATCAAACGTAAAAATACATTAAAAGTTCAATAAAAACAGGGAAAAAATATATAAGGATAATACGTATAAAATAAAGTGCAAACAGTTCGACATAGCACAGTGTTCAATCAGCAAATGCTTTTAATTCCCACATTCATTTTTTTGGGCCCCACCTCACCTCTTTAAGAGCTTCGGGAGCCGACCATTAGACATGGAGTTTGGCGTTATCCGACGTCTTCCAGTCCACTCTAGCCTGACGTCGCTAACCTTGGCCACGCCGTCATCCGACACCAGGATGTAGCGTGCGGCCAGGTCCCTGTGGACCAGCTTCAACACCTCCAGGCAGGCCAACTCTTCACACACAGATTCATACACACACATACAGTACATGTGTTAGATTATGGCAGGGGTGTCAAACTCCAGTCCTCGAGGGCCGCTGTCCTGAAGGTTCTAGATGTTTCTCTGCTCCAGCACACCTGAGTCTAATGAAGGGTCTTGTGTGCGAGCAGGGAAACATCTAGAACCGTCAGGACAGCGGCCCTCGAGGACTGGAGTTTGACACCTGTGGATTATGGGGTGTATAAATGTGTTAGATTATGAGGTGGAAAGGTTTTACTGGATAAGCACTCACAAGGCAAAGTGAAGCAGCTGGATTGTGCTGATGAGAGAGCGTCCCCTTGTTCGCAAGAAATTGACCAGGTTGCCCTAAAACACACACACACACACATACACACACACACACACCTGGTCCAGCAGCAGAATTTACACATCATTATCATAGCTCTCGGACACACATCTTTAGTACCTTGGCCATGAATTCCGTGACAATATGGAGTCCATGTTTGAGAATTACTCCCAGCAGACTTACCAGGTTCTTGTGTTGCAGTTTCCTAGTCGGAATCAGAATAAAAAAATAATAATCAGAATTCGCATTAGTGTTAGAATCAGTTTATTTATATATTTTTTATCAGAATTCGTTTTTGTATTTGCCATGCAAGTTACACAAACACAGAATTTACTTTGGCAGGATGGAGTAAACAAAGAACATGTAAGGGACTTGACTGCCACCTGCTGGCCCATGTACTGTCCTGCGTGAACGGCTGGAGAGGACAGCAGCCGTTAAGCGTCTACAGCACAGGCCTCACCTCAAATCCCACCACCCCCTCTTCCTGTCCCCTTCCACTGAAAGAAACAGCAGCTTCGCTACACGGCACTCTACGGACCACGAGCGGTAAACCAATCATTTTTGAAGGAAGACACAAAGTTAGTCTCTCCACCAAAGAGGCTGATATCACCCGATTCGACTTCAGTGGGAACACACAGAGACACTGACACACACAGAGACACTGACACACACACACACAGACACTGACACACACACAGAGACACTGACACACACACAGAATGAGTTCACCCCCCCTCCTCCCTGAAGTTACTCAGCCTGGTGACTGACTCCCCATCTTCCCAGCCTCCCCCCGTTTCCTAGTTAGGACGTCTCCCTTTCTGTAGGTCAGTTCACCTGCTTTGGGCTCACTGTGATCCCCTTTGGGGTTCCACAACCTCAGCTCTGTAGGGAAGAGCCAAATGAGGCTGACAATAACGTGCCAAACGCAAGTTGAACCGTCCAGTGACGGATTAAACGTACCTCAGTCATCTTCCGCAGACAGATGTCTTTAAGAAGAGACCCCAGAGACATGTCAATAGAGAGGGTTCATGTACGTGTGGCTGGCGCGGTGCTGAAGGTCTCCAACAGCGGATATACGAGCGAAGAACAGACGCAGTCATTTGAAGTTGGTGCCAACATCACCATAAGCATGAAGTCATTCCCTTGCTGTGGAAATACATCCATTTAGTCATTGTCAAGCTTGCGTGAAAGGTGAGAGAAAACCTCGCAAGAACGCCGTAGTTCTCCACCAGGGACGTTGCTAGAATTGAAAGGGGGGGCTTATCCCCTGGCATTTTCTGTCGACGGAACACAAAATAATATTGTTATTAATTCTCGTATTTCTTCGGCGGCCCGATAATAATCCCGATAATTATTTAGGGGGGCTGAAGAACATTTTAGGCTAACGACGCCCATGTTCTCCACTCATTGTAGTTCTCCTATGACAAGTAACGGGAAGTTTGACCAACATTACATTTACAAGGAAGCAAAGGGAGAGAGAGAACAGAGTGAAGGGTTTTCAATGGTTTATTATTGATTTTAGGCAGCACTACAAAGACATTCAAACTGATGTGACAGCAACGCTTTTCTGACAATACAAAGGTGCGGACATCCTCTCCAAGTGAAACAGAACCAATGAAACGTACAACGGTGAAAATCTATGTTTAAAAAACATAGATGTTTTGAACCCCAAAAAAATAAGAAAGAAATGTAATGCACGTCCTTTTGTGCATTTCCTCCAGTTCTTCAACAAACATTGGTGGATATTTAAGATATTTTGTTTGATACAGTAACTATTAATTAAATGTTCCCTTGTAGGAGCTTTCAGACATAAGGATATGCTCTCTATTACAGAGCAGACACAAGGGGTCAAATACCTGTTCACCTTCAATCTAAATCAGTAGATGTACATCATTCGACACCAGTTCTTGTTTACACACTCACACACACCCTCTCTCTCTTTCTCGCTCTCTCTCTCTCTCTCAAGCTCGCACACACACACCGATCCTCCACTTCTCAGAAACAAAAGGTTTTAAGAGGCAATCGAACGACCATGGCTGCATACAAGTCAGATCACAGTCCATCAGTAAGTGCTTCATTCTCCGAGCATGCTTGACTGTGCAACATCAGGAGCTCCCTCTCTTTCCGTCGCCGCGTTACAGCATCTCCCTCCGCCCCCCAGTCACCTTCAGGGTTGGGGGCTCTAGCCTCCTAAAAGGGTTGTCGTGGTGCAATCCCGTTTTGAGGGTGGGGGGGGGGGTGTGTTTCCGTGCGAATCATCTTTCACACTAGTGAAAGGTTACCCTGACGTCGTCCCCTAGTTTGAGCTCAGTCTAAGGCCTCTGGGCGCGAGGCGCTCGCGTCACGCCTCCCCTCATCCTACGCCTCTGAGTATGTACACGCCCCCCCCCCCCCGCCCCCTCTGACACACTGGGGTTGGGCAGTGGAAGGAGGGGGAGGTTCAAAGGTCAGTGGATAGGCAAAGGGATGCGTGTGCGTGCGTGTATCAGCTAACGGGACTTAGCGGGCACCCCCTCCCCCGCCCCACCCCCCTCGGACGGAGACGACGGCCTCAGTACCTTGCGTTTGAAGTATTTCCGGAAACGCGAAACGATGAAGCGGTGGCCTCTGGCGGCGTTGATGATTTTGGCGTGCGAGCGGAAACAGTCGGGGGGGGGGGAACGCTCGTTTGAGGAACACTTACAGTACGGTCCAGTACAGTACAGAGTCACAGTTAGAAGTTTAGCCTACCTATACCCCGCCTGCTTCAGGAGGCACGGACATCTGAGGGCCAGGGCAGTTCTATTGAAATACAATACTCTGAATCCAAAGAGGGCTGATGCTCCCTGACACAGATAAAGCCTAGTGCTAGATTAGGAAATGTGTCTGTGGAGAATCTCACCACCAACGACAGGCCCCCCACCACCCCTTTAAATCTGGGGTGGGGGTGGGGGGAAGGGTAGCCGAGAGCAACCCTGGGAGGCGCACCATTCCCGTCGCTCCGAAGCCAAGTCTATGAACACGTGACACGTGACACCTCCCACCTCCTTCTTCCTCCTCCCACCTCCTTCTTCCTCCTCCTCCTCCCACCTCCTTCCTCTTCTCGAACCCTGACCTCTGATCCAACCTGTTTGGATGGGGGGGAAGGGGCGAGTCTCCCTGCCCGACTCGAACCCATCCAACCCGGGTCAGATCAGCGGCTCCGCCCCCGGCAGGAAGGAGGGTCGCACTGTTGTTGACAGATCGGGTAGTGTGTGTTGGGGTGGGGGGGAGGAGGGAGAGGAGGAGGGTCCTCTAGGCGTCCTCGGCACTCTGCTCTTTCTTGTCCTTCTTGCCCTCGCCCTCCCCCTCCCCCTCGCCGGCGTCGCTACCGTCCCGGCGCCTCTTGCGGTTGCGGGCGCTGGCCTTGGACGGAGGCAGGGACTCCATCCCCAGAACCTTGTGGATCTGACGGAACGCCAGCAGACGCAGGGCATGCTGGGAGCAGAAGATGGGGAGGGGGGTGTTAGAAAGTGTGTTCATTTCAAGGTCCTGAGTTCACATTGCTGATGATAATCCTGCTGAGCAACACGGACGAGGGCATCTGAACCTGATGGACCATCTGAACCTGATGGACCATCTGAACCTGATGGACCATCTGAACCTGATGAACCATCTGAACCTGATGAACCATCTGAACCTGATGGACCATCTGAACCTGATGAACCATCTGAACCTAATGAACCATCTGAACCTGATGAACCATCTGAACCTGATGAACCATCTGAACCTGACGAACCATCTGAACCTGACGGACCATCTGAACCTGACGAACCATCTGAACCTGACGGACCATCTGAACCTGACGAACCATCTGAACCTGATGAACCATCTGAACCTGACGGACCATCTGAACCTGACGAACCATCTGAACCTGATGAACCATCTGAACCTGATGAACCATCTGAACCTGATGGACCATCTGAACCATCTGAACCTGATGGACCATCTGAACCTGATGAACCATCTGAACCTGATGAACCATCTGAACCTGATGAACCATCTGAACCTGATGAACCATCGAAACTTGATGAACCATCAGAACCTGATGGACCATCTGAACCTGATGGACCATCTGAACCTGATGGACCATCTGAACATGATGAACCATCGAAACTTGATGAATCATCTGAACCTGATGATTCATTTGAACCTGATGAACCATCTGAACCTGATGGACCATCTGAACCTGATGAACCATCTGAACCTGATGGACCATCTGAACCTGATGAACCATCTGAACCTGATGAACCATCGAAACTTGATGAACCATCTGAACCTGATGGACCATCTGAACCTGATGAACCATCTGAACCTGATGAACCTGATGAACCATCTGAACCATCTGAACCATCTGAACCATCTGAACCATCTGAACCTGATGAACCTGATGAACCTGATGAACCTGATGAACCTGATGAACCATCTGAACCTGATGAACCTGATGAACCTGATGAACCATCTGAACCTGATGAACCATCGGAACCTGATGAACCATCTGAACCTGATGAACCATCGGAACCTGATGGACCACCTGAACCTGATGAACCATCTGAACCTGATGGACCATCTGAACCTGATGAACCATCTGAACCTGATGAATCATCTGAACCTGATGAATCATCTGAACCTGATGAATCATCTGAACCTGATGAACCATCTGAACCTGATGAACCATCTGAACCTGATGAACCATCGAAACTTGATGATTCATCTGAACCTGATGAACCATCTGAACCTGATGGACCATCTGAACCTGATGAACCATCTGAACCTGATGAACCATCTGAACCTGATGAACCATCTGAACCTGATGAACCATCGAAACTTGATGAACCATCTAAACTTGATGAACCATCTGAACCTGATGGACCATCTGAACCTGATGGACCATCTGAACCTGATAAACCATCTGAACCTGATGAACCATCTGAACCTGATGAACCATCTGAACCTGATGAACCATCTGAACCTGATGAACCATCTGAACCTGATGAACCATCTGAACCTCTAGTACAGCTGTGTGTGTGTGTGTTGGTGTGTGTGTGTGTGTGTTGGTGTGTGTGTCTGTGTTTGTGTTGGGTGTTGGGTGTTGGTGTGTGTGTGTGTGTGTCTGTGTTTGTGTGTGTGTCTGTGTTTGTGTCTGTGTGTGTTCATGCGTGTGTGTTGGTGTGTGTGTGTGTGTGTGTGTGCCCTCACCTGTGCGCTGGCTGTGATATCCTCCCTGGCTTGCTTGGTCAGGGTCTCCAGAGCATCAGTCTGGTTCTTCTCACAGGGATCCAGCAGGCCAGGCCCATCTGCTCACAGACACACAGCCTCAGTCACATCCAGAGAGACTCACAGCAAGTACAGGGACATTCCCTCTGAGGCAGGGAGGGTGAAGTGCCTTGCTCAAGGACACAACGACATGTTGGCACGGCCGGGAATCGAACCGGCAACCTTCTGATTACTAGCCAGATTCCCTAACCGCTCAGCCACCTGACCTTCCGTAACATAATGACTCTATAGCGAGCACACACACACGCAACGCGCACACACAAACGCGCACACACACACTACCTGGCAGTAGGATCCCCGTGGCGATGCACTCCAGGACTCGACGCATGGCCTCTCCTGGGCTGAGAGGCCCTGTGGCACTGCTGATGGCCTTCTCTACCAGCAGCTCCATGGCCTGGACACACACACACACACCACACACACCACACACACCACACACACCACACACACCACACACACCACACACACCACACACACCACACACACCACACACACCACACACACACCACACACACCACACACACCACACACACCACACACACCACACACACCACACACACACACACAGGTTAAAGGTCATGCACACATGGATGGATGAATAGATGGATGATGGCTGGGTGAGTGGATGGACGGTGAATGGCTAAGCAAGCGCGTGGATCGATGGACAGACAGACAGGCAGGCAGGCAGGCAGGCGCAGATAGACAGGCAAACAGGCAGGCAGGCAGACACAGGCAGACAGGCAGACAGGCAGACAGGCAGACAGGCAGACAGGCAGGCAGACAGGCAGACAGGGAGGCAGGCAGGCAGGCAGACAGACACAGGTAGACAGACAGGCAGACAGACAGGCAGATAGACAGGCAGGCAGACACAGGCAGACACAGGCAGACACAGGCAGACAGGCAGACAGGCAGACAGGCAGACAGGCAGACAGGCAGACAGGCAGACAGGCAGACAGGCAGACAGGCAGACAGACAGGCAGGCAGGCAGGCAGACAGGCAGGCAGGCAGGCAAACAGACAGACAGAAAGGCAGACAGGCAGGCAGGCAGGCAGGCAAACAGACAGACAGGCAGACAGACAGACAGACAGACAGACAGGCAGGCAAACAGTCAGCCAGACACAGGCAGACAGACAGGCAGACAGGCAGACGAACAGACAGGCAGACAGACCGACAGATCCTCACCCAGCCTGGCATCTTGCCCCATGTTGGCACTCGTTGGCACAGGTCCCTCAACACTCGGATGATGATCACACACGACTGAAGACCGTTGGCACGGGCCTACACGCACGCACGCGCGCACACACACACACACGCACACACACACGCGCACACGCGCACACACGCACACACGCGCACACGCACACACACACGCACACACACGTACACACACATAAACCAACTACACCATTACAACGAAGCTAAACAAAATCATTTCCAACCCAAAATAAAGCGAGTTGGAGTTTCCACTTGGTGTGTACACCAGAGGGGGGGGGGGGGTGACAAGGTGGATCGAACTGGATCACCTGGAACCACTTAGCATGTCGGAGCGCAGCAAGGTACTCTAGACACCTCTTCCTGTTCAGCACATCAGGAGGGTCTTCCTCACACACACCTGGGGAAGGAGAACACACACACACAGCGGGGGGGGGGGGTTAAAGTACCACTTCCCTTATTTGGTTTAACTGTAGGTGTGTGTGTGGGGGGAAGAGGGAGAGGTGTTGGGGTGGTGCTAACCTTCCTCGGCCGCGGGCGAAGCGGGGGCGACCCGCGCCTCCTTCTCCGGGGCGGACGGCTCCTCCCTCATCAGCGGGGAGGTGAGGGACACGGTCACCTGCATTCTGGGCTCCTTGCTGGAACAGATCACGATGGTGGCCTTGTCCGGCTCCGCCTGCACCTCGTACTGGTCCTCAGCAAAGTTCTGCCGGCCAGAAGGACAGCTGGGTTAAATACCACAGAGGGGATGGGGGCTCGCTAACGACTAGGGGGAGAGATTCTCACGAAAGGTGTTTTTTTGGGGGGGGGGGGGGGGATTCGTGAAGGTCCCTGGCAATGTTTGTGAACCCATAAAAGAAAATAGAGAATGTTCTCTTCTTCTTAGGGGTTAGCTAACTCTTCATGTGTTCATGAGGTCATGAATGCTTTGTCAGCCTTTCCAGGAAGTTCTGCTCCTTTAAGCGCTTCTCCTGAACAGCTAGGAGGTTTGTCACTACTGAATAACTCATTATGAATATATTATTATAATATTAGAATCAGGTGTGCTGGAGCAGGGAAACATCTAGAACCTTCAGGACAGCGGCTCTCTAGGACCAGGATTGGACACCCCTGCCCTAGCTGGCAGAAGAGGTGGGGGTGGGCTGGGTCTTACCGCCAGCTCCTGGGGCAGCTGCCGGGCGATGCTGTGGAGGAGGGTCACGGTGGGCTTCTTGGCAGCCAGCAGGATGAGCTCCACGCTGCGGTCCCCGTGGAGAAGAAGCCCCTTGGCCAGGATGCCCACCCTCATCACCCCCTTCAGCAGGCGGGACGGGGACTCCGTCCTGGAGGACAGAGGGGGCGAGGACAGGGGAGGAGAGAGGGGGCGAGGACAGGGGAGGAGAGAGGGGGCGAGGAGAAAGATGGCTCAGTGGGTTAAGGCGTTGGCCTCGTGAGCGGAAGGTTGTGAGATCGAATCCAGGCTGTGGCTATATGATGTTGTGTCCTTGGGCAAGGCACTTCACCCTACTGGCCTCAGGGAGAATGTCCCTGTACTTAATGCAAGTCGCTTTGGATAAAAGCGTCTGCTAAATAGGTATTTACTTATTTACTAGGGTGTGGGGGTGCAGTAGAAAGGAGACGACTGAAAGTTAAATTCCTCCAACAACTTATTTGAGTACTTTCACAACGAAGAACGAGCCCGCCCCCCCGTCAACGGCGCCCTTACCCTTTCTCCTCGCCCTCCTCGGCAGGGGGGGCGGCGGCCGGGCTGGAGGGGGGCGGAGCCTCCTTCTCCAGCAGAGAGTCTGACACCAGCTTGAGGGCTCTCTCCGAGTGAGACACGATGCGCTGCACGGCCTGCAGCTCCTCCTCCACAGGGTAGATGGTGGAGTGTTTGGCCATGATGTGGCGGTCGTCGGGCGAGTCCGGTCGACGCACGGGCTGGGGGGGAGAGAGGGAGAACGAGGGCGGGGGGAGAATGAGGACGGGGGGAGGAGAGGAGTAGAGAGAGTTGGGGGGGAGGAGAGAGGGGAAAAGAGAGGGTGGAGGGAGGAGAGGAGGAGAGAGTTGGGGGGGAGGAGAGGAGGAGAGAGAGTTGGGTGGGGAGGAGAGGGGGGAAAGAGGGCGGGGCGAGGAGAGGAGTAGAGAGAGGGTGGGGGGAAGAGAGAGGGGAGAGAGGGTGGGGGGAAGAGAGGAGTAGAGAGAGGGTGGGGGGAAGAGAGAGGGGAGAGAGGGGAGAGAGGGTGGGGGGAAGAGAGAGGGGAGAGAGGGTGGGGGGAAGAGAGAGGGTGGAGAGAGGAGAGGGGGAGAGAGAGGGCAGGGGGAGGAGAGTGGGTGAAAAGGTTGGATGGGAATACTCCATATTCTAGAGTAGTGTAACATTCAGTACAGCACACCAGGAAAGACAATAGAGTCTAGAGTAGAGAGCAGTACAGTAGAACAGAGAGTAGAGGAAGGGGGAGGTGCATAGAATAGAACTGAATCATGTCATGTGATCCCCCCCCCTCCCCATTCGGCTGTAATGATGGTCCCTACCAACAGGGGGGGCACTGGCATGCCTGGCCGGCTCATCAGGGGAGGGGGGGCCATCCTCCTTCTCTGCTCCCCCCAGTACACCTGCTCCTCCTCCATCCTCCTCCAGTACATGTCTTCCTCATAGCGCCTACACACACACACACACACACACACACACAAAAACACACACACAAAAACACACACACACACACATACACACAAACACACACAAACACACACACACACACACACACACACATACACACACAAACACTCACACACACACGCACGCACGCAGTCCCAATGAGAAACGACTGCCTGGGATCTATGCCTTGACTAAGATATGTCGCAGTCGAGAGCGTCCAAAACTCTGTGAGAGGAGGAGGAGGAAGAGGAGGAGGAGGGGACAGCGGGATGAGGAAGAGGAGGAGGAGGAGGAGGAGGGGACAGCGGGATGAGGAAGAGGAGGAGGAGGAGGAGGAAGAGAGGAGGAGGGGACAGCGGGATGAGGAAGAGGAGGAGGAGGAAGAGGAGGAGGAGGGGACAGCGGGAGGAGGAAGAGGAGGAGGAGGAGGAGGAGGAAGAGGAGGAGGAAGAGGAGGAGGAAGAGGAGGAGGAAGAGGAGGAGGTGACAGCGGGAGGAGGCGGGGGCAGGTGAACGGACCTCATCTCCATGTGCCATCGCTGCTCGTCGTCCCTCTGCCTCTTGAGCACGGCCTTCTGCTTCTGCTCCGCAGCTTGCCTCCTGCAGCTTCCGGGCCCGGTTACTGGGCTTGATCTCCACTGGGAGCTCCGGGTTCACCTTCTTCTGCTCGCACAGGGGAGGGGGAAAGAGGTGGGGAGAGAGAGGTAGGGGGAAGAGGGGGAGAGAGAGGTGGGGAGAGAGTGGAGGGAAGAGAGGGAGAGAGTGGAGGGAAGAGGGGGAGAGAGTGGAGGGAAGAGGGGGAGAGAGTGGAGGGAAGAGGGGGAGAGAGTGGAGGGAAGAGGGGGAGAGAGTGGAGGGAAGAGGGGGAGACGGGGGGGGGGGAGGGGTAGAGAGGGGTAGACAGCGAGGGAGAGGGGAAAGAGAGGGGGGGGAAGGGGAGAGAGAGAAAGAAGGAGAGAAAGAAGGGCTGGAATCATGTTCATTCAGACCCTTTAATCCAAAAGGTCCAGATGTACTTTGGGAGATACGAACTGCTCGATCAGCAGTGGAACGCTCCGACTAGTAAGCCAAACCCATCCCTTATCGATGACAGTCTAGTTTGGTGTGCTCAGCCACGATCGAGTCCCCTTACTACCCAGGTTTTGCCAAGCTTCCTTGTGTTAGAGCGCCCCCTGGTGGTACGGGGTTGTTACGGGAGTTACTCCACCTTGTACTGTAGCCGGTGTCTGCGCCCTTTAAGGTGCATGTCCTTGGCATTGGGGTCGTTGAAGCTGCACTCGCACAGCTTGCAGTGGAAACGGATCACCTTCCCGTCGTCGTACGAACCTGCGGCGCGCGGCACAGACACACACACACACAGCAAAGGATGACGACAAACAAACGGAGCCAGCTGCCGGTAGGTCCATCTCCAGTCCTGTTATCAGCTTCCTGTGTCCCCGTCTAACACGTCCCCCACCCCTTCAGTCTATCTCCCCCCCCCCCCCCCCCCCCTCACCTCCTCCACGTAGTCGTGTCCCAAGGCTGGACGTCCCCCTGGCCCCCGGACCCCTCCCCGTCCTCCTCGTCACTCAGGGACTCCGTCTTCGGACGGGCCGGGGTTTGGCCTCCTCGACCCTGGCAGCTGGGGGGGCGACGGGCTTGGCGACTGGGGGGAGAGGGAGGGGGGAGAGGGAGGGGGAAAAGTGGGGGACATCCAGACGGGGGGGGGGTAGCAGTGGTCATTTGAGGTAATCGCTCTAGTGCAGTGGCTCTCAACCCAGGGTTGAGACCACTGATTTAGTGTTTGTTCAGTGGCGAGGCGAAGGGGTCGGAGGTCATCGGTGTAGGACGTACCGACGGGGGTGGTCTTCGGTGGGGGCGTCTTCTTGGGGGGTGCCGCTGGAGTCCTGGTGAGGGGGTTCACCACGGTGGGTTTGGGCGCAGCTGTGTGGGGGACAGAGGCTGGGGCAGGGGCCAGAGCTGGGGCTGGGGCAGAGGCCAGGGCAGGGGAGGGGGTGGTGGTGGTCTTCCCGGCTGTGGAGGTCGTGTAGACTGGAGCAGAGTTGACCAGGACAGGCTCGGTGGAGGGGATGGGCTTGCCTAACTTGGTGTGGAGCTTCACCACCTGAGGGAGGGAGGGAGGAGGGAGGGAGGGAGGGGAAAAAGAGGAGACAGAGCCTCGTTGCATGTTTGGTATGTTGTGGAAGTTTATAAACAGTGAAGTCAATAAGTATTTGATCCCCCTGTGATTTTGATAGTTTTGTCCCCAACTGTAAAACATTTTTGTTGCAGAGATCCCATTGGCGCCTCTTTAAAGTTGGCAGTTTTCTTCAACCAACCTTTATATTTATCAGCCTCTAACCACTTGTCGCTAAAAAGACATTTGCCCGTAATGTCTCTAAGCGCTTCTGTAGAATTCTGTCAGTAATCGCATATTTGCTGCTATGACTTTTATAGGGAATTGAATACCTCCCTTGCGAAAATTCATCTACATCTACAGACCTACATCCAATAGAAAGTCTTTGGAGTGAGATGAAACAGTGTTGCTCAGATCTAGAGAAGATCTGTATGGAGGAGTGGGCTGAAATCCCTGCTGCAGTGTGTGGAAACCTGGTGAAGAACTACAGGAACCATTTGACCTCTGTTAACAAAGGCTTCTGTACTAAATATTTAAATTGTTTAACTCAAGCGATCAAATACTTATTTGACATAGTAATATACAAATAAAATGTTAAGAATAAGTTGTACAATGTGATTTCTGGATTCTTGGCGGGGATTCTGTCTCTCACAGTGGAAATACATCTATGATGAAAATGTTAGACTCCTCCATGTTTCTAAGTAGGAGGAACTTCCAAAATCGCAGGGTGATCAAATACTTATTGACCTCACTGCAAGTCATAGTCCACTAACGCCAATAAAACCTCAGATCCCAAAGACCAGACATCTTTAAATCCCTTAAACCCTCAACACCCCCCTCCGAGCTCCAGGACAAACCTCAGACAGAACACCCTGCCCAGCACCCCCTTCCCAGCACCCCCTGCCCAGCACCCCCTTCGCAGCACCCCCTTCCAGCCCCCCCTTCCCAGCACCCCCCTGCCCAGCCCCCCCTTTCCCAGCCACCCCTAACCAGCCACCCCTTCCCAGCCCCCTCTTCCCAGCACCCTCTTCCCAGCCCCCCCCTTCCCAGCACCCTCTTCCCAGCCCCCCCCTTCACAGCCCCCCCTTCCCAGCACCCCCTTCCAGCACCCCCCTTCCCAGCACCCCCTGCCCAGCCACCCCTTCCCAGCCCCCTCTTCCCAGCCCCCCCCCCCCCCCCTTCACAGCCCCCCCTTCCCAGCACCCCCTTCCCAGCACCCCCTTCCCAGCACCCCCTGCCCAGCCACCCCCTTCCCAGCCCCCTCTTCCCAGCCCCCCCCCCCCCCTTCCCAGCCCCCCCCTGCCCTCCCACTGACCTTCTGGTGCTTGGCCCCCCTGATGTGGGCAGCGTAGGCGTCCACGCCGGTGCACGACACGTCGCACAGCTCGCAGCGGAGCTGAGTCTGGACACCCCGTGGCCCCGAACCGCCCCCGGCCGCGCCCCCGGCCCCGCCTCCTGACTTCAGAGCCACTCCTTCTTCTTGTGCTTCTGGCCTTCCAGATGCTCCCGGTACGTCTGGGAGTGGGAGGGTTAAATCCAACCAATCAATGACACTAATAAACAAAACAACCAATCGATAAACAATCAGCCTAATTAGCAAAACAAACAATCAATCAACCCAATTAACGAACCAATAAACCAATCCCATTAACCAACCAATCTAACAAACCAACCAATTAACCAACTAACAAACCAACCAACCAATCTAACAACCCGCCCTCCGATTAGATCCACAAATGAACTTGATTGGCTGGTGTGGAGGGTGTCACCTGCGGCCCGGCGCAGCTGATCTTGCAGATGTCGCAGTAGTGCAGCTGGGGCTGCTTGGGGGGGCCTTTGGGCTTCTGCTGCTTGCTCTGGTGGAACATGGGCTTCTTGTAGCAGTTGACGGCCGGGCTGGTGACCATGTTGCTGCCCGCCGTGCTCCAGGAGGAGCTGGTGAGCTGCTTGGGCGGGGGGCTTGCAGCGGGGGGGCCTGGGCTGCGGGGAGGCTGGGGCTGCAGGGGAGGCTGGGGCTGCAGGGGAGGCAGCTGGGCCGGCTGGTAGTAGGAAGGGGTGGACGTGTAGCCGCTGGTGTCGTACGTGGAGTAGCTGATGCCTGCCAAGGGGGGGGGGGGGGGGGGGAGTCAAAAGTGCGCACGCGGGTAAAAACATGTTCTCTCGTGAAGCCCTGGACCGGAGAGGGAGGAGGAGCTGGTTGGCTAACGCTGCGTTTCTGTGGCTCCTCCCCTCGCCTCGGGCCACTTCACTCTACTGTATCGGGCTTTCTCGTGACGCGGAGAAAGAGGAGTTCTCCCTCTTGCCCACGGACACACACACACACGAACCCACCCCACCTCACACACCCCAAACACCAGAACTTCCTCACCCCTGTCTACCTCCTCCTACTTTTTTGTATATATTTGTATCTAAATTTTATATTTATTATGTACATGTTACATTCTATTTTAGAATATAAAGGCTGCTGCTTTTGGGAGTACCCCAAAAAATGAGTGTAATGACAATAAAGGACTTATCTATCTCCCTCTCTCGCCCTGAGGTACTTTCTCGTTCTTCGCTTCTCCACAGAGCTTGGAATGTTCTCCCCGTTCAACTCTTCACCCCGCCGTCACTACAGTCATGCTGACAAGGCTTCGATAGGCCCTCTTCCAAGATTCACCTAAACACCTTCTCTGGGCCTGAGGGCATTGACAAGCTTTTCTTTACATGGATATTTTTTTTTTTCCCACCGTCTTAAAGACAGCACCTATGGAAATGTTTGATGTACTTCAGATAGTATTGTGCAGAAAAATCAAATGATAAATGTCCCTTGTATTACTGTCAGTGGGGAAATAATTATACTAGAATACTGCTAAATGAAAACATTGTAATTCTAATGTTATTTTACCAACTCTCCCAGTCTATTTTTCCTTCTAACCTCTCCCCCTCTAGTATTTACATTTAGTCATTTTTCTCTTCATTTACATTTAGTGATTTAGCATACGCTCTTATCCAGAACGATTTACAGCAAGGGACATTCCCCTGAGGCAAGTAGGGTGAAGTGCCTTGCCCAAAGACATGACGTCATGTAGCAACAGCCGGGAATCGAACTCACAACCTTCCAATCACTAGCCCTCCTAAATCAGCTCCTAATCCTTTAACCGCCCTCACTTGGGAATGAGTGAGTGTGCGGGACAGGTGGCAGCGATGCAGCAGCGATGGCCGCCCGCCAGAGGAAGCCATCACCAGGATCCTCACACCTGTCACCCCACATCCTGCGCCCGAGCTGGGGCGAGCACAGGAGGTCACACAGGCTGACGTGGGTCAAACCTCCAGGGTCTCCTCCGCCCCCCGTCCCTGTCCTGTTATCCCTCTTTCCCCCCCTCTCTCTTTCTCATTTCATCCTCCTTGACGTTTCCTCATTGCCTCCCTCAATCGTTCTCTTTCAACCCCCCTTCCCTCCCCCCCCGCCCCCCCATCCTGTTGGCCTCTCTCTCTCTCTCTCTCTCTGTCATTCTCCTTTGCCCCCTATTCTTCCTTCTCCCATTCTTTCCTTGACTCTCTCTCTCTCGTCTGTCTTTCTCCCGTCATCCACCCAGACTCCCTCCTCCTCTGCACACCCCCCCCACACACACACACCCCCCATTCCCCCCGTGCCGTACCGGAGTAGGAGGTGGCGGCGGCGGAGCTGAAGGAGGAACAGGGTGCGTAGGAGGAGCATGGGGGTGGGGGGCTGCTGGACGCTGGTGGAGGCGGCCGGGTAGATGTTGTAGCTGGTGGAGACGGCGCCGGAGGGGGCCAGGGGCTTCAGGGCCGTCACCTGTCTCTGGGGGGGGGGCCCGGGGGCTGGCTGTACACAGAGCTGCTGACTGGGCTGTACACACTCTTCACTCCAACTGGAGAGGGAGAGAGAGAGAGAGAGAGAGGGACAGAGAGAGAGAGAGACAGAGCGAGAGAGACAGAGAGAGGGACAGAGAGAGAGAGAGCGAGAGAGAGAGACAGAGCGAGAGAGAGAGACAGAGAGAGACAGAGAGAGAGAGAGACCGAGAGAGAGAGACAGAGAGAGACAGAGAGAGAGACAGAGAGAGAGACAGAGAGAGAGACAGAGAGAGACAGAGAGAGACAGAGAGACAGAGAGACAGAGAGAGAGACAGAGAGAGAGAGAGAGACACACAGAGAGAGAGAGAGACAGAGAGAGACAGAGAGAGAGAGATAGACAGAGAGAGACAGAGAGAGCGAGACAGAGAGAGAGACAGAGACAGAGAGAGAGAGAGAGAGCGAGACAGAGAGAGCGAGAGAGCAGTTGGCATCATAAGCAGCGAGGATATCCATTACTTCTCGCAGCAGCTTTTCGACAGTAGACAGAATCACACGGCGGCCATGATTAACACCAGTAAGATGACACTGTCTGCACCCAGCAGGTAAACATTCCAGAAGGCCCATCAACACTAGGGGAAAGATCAGTTCTCTTTCATAGGATTCTACTATGCACAGAATCTACCCCCCCCCCCTACCCCATACTATTCTGCTTACAATGTCAAATTCATTGGAATGCCCAAAGAGTGAAGTGTTACAGCGATACACAGAATGTCTTGTGTGGGATTCAAACTGAAAATCTCATGTTATATGTTTATTAAGACAACCACGGATTGGCACATGGATATTATTGATTCCAGAGTAGCACTGGTGTGTGTGTGTGTGTGTTGGGGGGGTCTACCTGTCTGGTAGTAGGTCTCTGTGGGGTCCGCTGTGCTGGAGCGATGGTAGTCTGGTAGTACTGCTGTTTAGGTTCATAGCTGGTGACTGCCGGGCGGCCATAGTTGTAGTTCTCCTGGAGGAGGAAGGAGGGGGAGGGGTCTAAAAAACAGTGCCAGCCAACTGATGCAAACATGTTAAGCCTTTATTATATGCTGCATTTACATTTATTCATTTAGCAGACGCTTTTATCCAAAGCGACTTACAGTAAGTACCGGGAAATTTTTCCCTGAGGCAAGTAGGGTGAAGTGCCTTGCCAAGGACACAAAGTAATATAGTCACAGCCGGGGCTCGATCTCACAACCTTCCGATCATGAGGCCAACGCCTTAACCATTGAGCCATCTGAAGTAGATTGAGCAGAAATGTACCATTGCCTTCATATCAACAGCCTTGGTTGGGATATGCTAGCCTGTTCACTCACTATTCATACTAGCTACTGCCGTGAGCTAGGAAGTTGATGTAAAAGTCCTGAGATATGATTTGAACTAACAAGACAGGGAGTCAGGTGGCTCAGCGGGTTAAGGCTGTCGGGCTCAGGATCGGAAAGGTTGCGAGTTCGATTCCCGGCTGTGGCTACATGACGTTACCCCAGGGGGAATGTCCCGTATTTGCCGTTAATTCACTCTGGATAAGAGCATCTGATAAATGTAAATGTAGGACAAACGTGCTTGAAGAAAGAACAGGGAGGACAGTTTTTGCGGTGTTCATAACCATTTCTAAATGACGTCGTGTGCAGGTTAAATACATTTCACGGGTGTACAAATTTCACAAACAGGGGGGGCCACCTCTTCGTGTGTGTGTGTGCGGGGGGGGGGGGGGGGGGGTCGAAGTGCAACAGTGTGTGCGGTGGTAGTGGTGGGGGGGTGGGGTGGGGAGGGGAGGGGCGTGGTACTGACTGCCTCGGTGTAGACCTGGAAGGTCTGGGGGGTGGAGGTGGGCTGGGGCGCGGGGGGCTCCGGTTGCCGGTACCCGTAGTCGGGCGGGGCGGTGGCCTGGTAGGCGGCGGGGTAGGGGGCGGTGGCCACGGGGCGGGCTGCCTGGGCGGGAGCCGGGGCGTAGGAGGCCGTCACGGCGTGGGCCACCGCCTGGGCGGGCTGGACGCTGTAGCTGGCGGAGGAGGGGTGGGAGTAGGCAGGGGGAGGCTGGGTGCTGGAGGGAGGGAGGGGGAGGAGGAAAGAGGGAGGGAGGGAGAATAAAGAGAGGGATAGGGGGAGAATTCTTTTTTAAGACAAGAGAGAATTTGCGAACAATCTAATAAGTGACACCACAGACCAGAGAACCCATAGCATCTATAATGCAGGACCCCCACCATCCATGGCTCTCAGACTTCCCCACAGACCTGTCCTGTCCTACACCACCCCCCCCCCTCCACCTCCACAGCTCGCAAAGCAAGGCCACTGGCCCTATTGGATACCGCTAAGGCACTGAATGGACAGAATACCCCTCACAACCCTACCGAGGTCTGTATATAAATAACATCTTCTGAAATATGAGTGGATTATGAACCAAGTGACATCGGGCCCAAAATGCCTATCAGTTTTATTAGTTGAACTTCTCGATCTCTGGACTGTTGACGCTCATTTAAAAAAAAAAGAGTTCCTATATGATCGTCAGCGTGCCTGAATGCCAGCCCACTGCAGCACTGAAATCCCTTTGATTTCCTGCAGAATATGGCCGATGCGATATTAGCCGAGGGATGATGACCTTGCAAATTTAAACGACATCATGAGCTTTCCGCTAGACGCAGACAGACGTCTGCAGAGACACACGTGTGCCAAAGTACGGGCACACACATCATACAACTCCTTAGTCAGCATCCAGTCAGGCAGATTTGCAGGACGGATAGACACTTTTTTTGGGCACTTTTAGATCTGACTTCATAACCCTAAAGTCAGTTTAAAGTCAAGTATCAGACCTTGGTGTCGATAGTTATTATTATTATTTAAAAAAATCTTACAGCCCAGATCCTAAGCCGTAAGATGCCATCGCATAACGGCGACAGGAGATAGAGACACAGGTAAACTAGGAATCCGAAATTCCAGATGTCATTTAAATGTGATTTATGGACCGTATAACCGTTCACAAATGAGCCTAGAATGAGGTTCACCTCCAATGTAGCTCCAATGCTACCCATGCAGATTGCATACATGGTGACCAGAAAATATGTTGACATTTGGGTTCGATGGTGGCAAAAAACTTTGTTAAACGTCCAAAAGATGATAACAGAACCTCGGAGGTGTCATAACAGTGCCAAATAACGGTAATAACAACCCTGTCAAACTACACTGCCCATTCCAAGATACAATCACCAGCCTGGACTTGTCCAAATAAAACATGCATTCTTCTAAACCTTGAGACAGATCAAACAAGGTTTATAAACATGTGCCATCTATTTCCTAGTCTGAATCCAAACTACAGATTATTATTCCCAGGCTGGTGACCGTGTGGTAGTCACACTGACCCCATGCTGCCCCCCCCCCCCCCCGTGCGGCAGTGACACTGACCCCATGCTCATGCTCCCCCATGTCCCTGGGGGACCGATCGCACCCATTCGATTTTTTGGGGACACCGAACCGAACCAGACCGCTGGCTCGCGACGAAACCGAATCGACGACCGTTAACCGAATCAGCCCGAAAGTATCCGAACATGTTTCAACTTCCATTCGCTTGACTGGCACTTCAAACCCTGAAACAAACCAGCAAGGGGGGGGACTTATGTTCCCCGATCTCTTTCTGTGATGTAGTATCTTTGACGATAGACGAGGCAGGCATGTTGGAAACCCTCGCTTTTCCTGGATGTTTTTCTCCACGCCAAGTGCGCAGTAAACTGACCTGCCTCCCCTGGACCCTGCCTGCCGAGCTAAGCTGATAGCAAGCCGCTCCCGATCAGGCCAAACTGCAGCAGTGGCACCGGGGACGGTGCATTTAAAACAAACATGCATGGAAGCGGAGATCGGAGCTGTAGGATTGGTACACAACCGCTGCTGGCATCCCCAGATTTACCTGTACTGTGGACCGGCTGCATGTGGGAAAGCCGTAATAGTTGCTTGCAGCCATCTTGCCATCTCCGGTACTGACGATGCAAGCGCGAGCCGCTGGCTGTCACGTGCCCGCCATCAAGCACGTGCACGCACGCTCCGGTGTTAACTCTAAGGAGCCGGTGTCCAAAATCACTCATGCGATGGTTAAAAACAAGATACTAAACGTATTCATGCGGGGATCCGACCTCCATTTGAGCATATTTCTATCCCAGTGGTTCTTAACCTTGTTGGAGGTTCTGAACCCCACCAGTTTCATATGCGCATTCACCTGAACCCTTCTTAATGGGTCGTGTCATCACGAATCATATGAATCGGATGTGTGTGTCTTGACCTCTAACCCCTGAGACTGACTCACCGAACCCAGGGTCTAAGGGGAACTTACTTTCCTGCAGCTGGCAGAAAATATGCGGGGGGGGGGGGGGGGGGGGGGGGGGGGGGTAAAAAGGAGGGCAGGAAAGAGGGGGTGGAGCATACGTGTGGCGAGAAATGGATAACAAGTGGATTGGAGGGGAACGGTTGTGTGTGTGTTATGCTGGAAGGAGAGAGAGAGGGGGGTGGGGAGGGAGAGAGAGATGCTGTTGCCAGGAAACAGCGGGCATGTAGGTTAAGACGCAATTCCCTGTGTGTGACTTCACACAAAGCCAGCAGAGCCACATGCAGCCATCATTCTTCAAATACCAAACAAGCCCGCTGGCCCTTCTGCCATCAAACCTGTCCAGGCTGGGAGGACGGAGGCCAAGACAAACCTGCTCTGGACAACCTGGACTGATCATGTGCTGGGAAGTGGTACATTGAGGAGGGGGGGGGGGGGCTGTCTGAAACCGGCACCTTCCGAGGCGGCAGACCCATCAGCACGGCCAGACGGCGGGGGGGGGTGTTCGTGCGGGAGCCCCGGATGCATACTAATGACACGGCTGTGCCATAAGCTAAGCTGAGGACAGACCCCCAGCCTCCGCAGCCCACCCCCTCTCACGCTCTCCTTCCTCCCCGAGCAAGGTGCAGGGACGGGGGGGGTTGCCTCAGAACAGAGCTGCCCTCTGTCTGGAGACACCTGCTGCCGCTGGCTGCTACAGAGCTGCTGAAAGAGACAGAGGAGAGAGAGAGGGAGAGAGAGAGAGAGTGAGAGAGGGAGAGAGAGAGAGAGAGAGAGAGAAAGAGGAGAGGGGGAGAGAGAGAGAGAGGGGAAGGGGCGAGGGAACTGGACCTGACCCATGCATCGTCCCGGTCGAAAGGATTATTCCCATTTTTGGCTTGAGCACTTTCTGCATCGCTGAGAAAGGAGGGAGGATAGGCTGAGGAGAGGAGGAAGAGAGCAAGAGAGTGAGCATCTCTCCTTGACCATGTGAGTACATCCAGACCAGACACGCTCATGGACCGCTGCACGCTGTCTGGACCCGTGTGTGTCCTCTGTGTGTGTGTGTGTTTTCCAATCGTGCCCCCGTTCACCTCTACACAGCATCACGTGACTGTTCTGATTGCACTCAAGGTATTCCCAGGGACTCCGCTTCACCTGACTACGGAACAGGAACACCCCTGTGTGCCATCGCCCTAACCATCGACAGGGGTCATCGCAAATCACAAAGAAGCTCATTTTCATGCGACCGTTAGATGAAGTTAACCAGGCGGTGACGTTCTCACCAGGCACACCGAGAACAATGAATGCTGATGATTAATCATTCCTTTGGGAAGGACCAGCAGTGTGTGTGTGTTTTGTGTGTGTACGTGTCTATTGTGCGTGGGAAGCGTGTGATGATTACACTTGCCTAACGCTATCGGCCGTCAAAATGATGCAGTGTTGATGAACCCAGTCAGGTCATCGTCTTTAATTGTGTCACATATTTAAGTTGTCTGTCGCACGTAACGTCAAGCCCATATCTTAGACTAACACAGTCAGTCATTGGTCTGCTCAGTATTGTTAAAACATATGGTGCTAACCTATTGACTATAGTTAATTAAAAATTGTGTACACAGTGTCTATAAAACTGTCTATTAAATTGAAGTATAAGTAAATAACACAAGGCCACTTCATGAGCGATGAACTGTACTGAACGTGTACGTCATTGCCAGTAGACCAATCAAACTTTGTCAAACTGTTGATCTTCCACCCGATTGGATAGCTGCAGACTCCCAGCGTCCACTCACGTCCTCTTAGCGTTTTTCAGACGACCCCTGAACGCCACCTGGCTTCCGGCTCCTTCTGAAAGAGGGAGAGGGGAACCATGGCTTCCATCTTCTTCTAAGAGGGAGTCAGTGGCTGAGTGGTGAGGGAATCGTACTAGTAATCAGAAGGTCCATGGTTTGAACCCCAGCTGTGCCAACATGACGTTTGTGTCCTTGGGCAAGGCACTTCACCCTACTTGCCTCAGAGGGGAAATGTCCCTGTACTTACTGTGAGTCTCCTGAATAAGAGCGTCTGCTAAAAGACTGAATGTAAATCTAGGGTCAGGGGAGTGGATGCTGTTATGGCTGTTTTACTGCTACATCCTGCATCCTACAGTGCACACGTCACCTCACATACGATAGACTTCATCTAACGAATGTCGAAAGCCACCTACTGTCTACTCGGCACCACAGTAAGAGCATTGGACTGGAAGAAGGGGGGGAAGGGGGGGAGAGTAAGCGACAGACAGGAATGGGAGAGAAGGAGAGAGTTGGAAAGAGAGGTAAAGAGGGAGAGAGGAGATAAATAATGAATGAGAAAACAGTCAGACAGAGAGAGAGACAGAAGGAGAGAGAGTGAAAAAAAACAAGAGACATCTGTGGGGGGGTTTCAGTGGAGGCTGGGGGAGAGGCTGGGGGAGGGGCTGGGGGACCGCTAGGGGCCTCGAGGGCCTCGAGGGCATGTGTGTTGGAGGGGGGCCAGGTCACATGGTTCTTAACAAGGCTATAAGACACCCCGTGATAGGAACATAACCTGTACTAATGATGTCAAATAATGGACTCATTACAAGAAGAAAGAAAATGTTCCTCTAATCTCCTTTAGTTCACCTTGTTGCTCCTGGCAACAAAACACATCTGCATGTATTAAAATGATCTCATTATTTTCCCCACTGTTGTAGCATATTCCAGTATCATATTCCAGTATCATATTCCAGTATCATATTCCAGTCGCCTCTAAATAAAACTGCGATATTCGTTTGACGAATAATCACTGGCTTACTCAGTTTGATTGACAGTTGCCACAGTTACTTTGGAAACTAACCACAGCTGTGTTTATTCGGTCATGCTGACTCAAACTTGGCTCTGCAGCATGTGCCACGTTCCTTCAGCATGTTTGAGACTGAAGCATGTTGTCCTCTGTCGGCCCTCAGGCCCCTCGTCTCCTCCCCATGGGACAGGCAGCCCTCAGGTGACCCTACCAATGGACAACATGGAGGTGAAGGACGAGTGGCAGGATGAGGACTTCCCCAGGTGGGTTCCCTGTGGCTACCTCTCTCTCTCTCTCTCTCTCTCTCTTTCTCTCTCTACATTTACATTTAGTCATTTAGCAGACGCTCTTATCCAGAGCGACTTACAGCCAGTACAGGGACAGGTGAATGTGAAGTGCCTTGCCCAAGGACACAACGTCACATTGGCACAGCTGGGGGTTCGAACCAGGGACCTTCAGATTACTAGTTAAAATCCCCTCACCACTCAGCCACCTGACTCCCTTTTAGAAGAAATAGAAGATGGAAGCCATCAGGACGCAACATCATGTAACCACAGCCGGGAATGGAACTCGCACCCTTCCGATCACAAGC
>CM059340.1:3131825-3139325 GCA_030340685.1 Protosalanx chinensis
AGGGCTGGAGGGCTGGGAGGCTGGCTGAAGGGCTGGGAGGCTGGCTGACTGGAGGGCTGGGAGCTGCTGACTGGAGGGCTGGAGTCTGCCTGGAGGGCTTGGAGGCTGACTGACTGACTGACTGGATCTGGATGACTAACATCATGATAACTGTAGCTACACTCGTTCTTGAAAAAGGCCACAAATCATACTGCTGTCAAACTTTATCTTTTTTATTTCCTTCTCATTCTCCTCCACGACGAACAACCATCATAATAAACCTTGACACCGAGAAAACTAAACACATAAAGTGTAAATGAGGCCAACGCAGTACAAAAGAAAACAAATACAGTCACATATACAAATAATATGCAGGCAAACAAAATTGACCGTGTGTGCCTCTAGAATATAGTGTAGTCAGTTGTCTTTCTTGACCATGCGACCCCCATATATCCAAATTCTGGTTTACTCTGTATGCATGGTTTTTTCCTCTACCCACAATTCCTCACACAACAATTCACTGAACATTTCAAAATAAAAGATGCCTCACATTGAAAATCTTTCTTTCTCTTCTCTCACTTTAACACTCTAAATAAATGACGATGTTATTATTATTCATGAAGTAATTATGAAACACTGTCTCACACAGTTACAATAACGGAATGTGCTTGTCTGGTTCTTTATGTTTTTTCCGAGTTGCTTTGACATTTGTATCGGAATCGGCGAGGTTTGTGCTCTTGAGGACGATCGTCTTCCTCCCTTTGTTTGCTCAGCTCCGCCAGCTCACTAAACATCAACCATGGAGGAGGAGGAGGAGGAGGGGGAGGGGGAGGAAGCTCCGCCCACCGCAAGCGGCGGACCCTGATCGCCCCGGAGATGAACCTGTCCCTGGACCACAGCGAGGGCTCCTGCTGTCCGACGACTTCCTGGATACGCCCGACGACCTGGACATCAACGTGGACGACATCGACACGCCGGACGACAACGACTCGCTGGAGTTCATCACCAACGGCAACGACCTCGAGTGGGAAGGTTAGAGCCACACGCTCGTAACAGATAGGTACACTCGCTACACACACGCAGATGAACACCCATGTGGCGTATGATGAAGTCAATCAAATATAGCCTAGTTCAGGGGTGGGCAATCCTGGTCCTTGAGGGCCGCTGTCCTGAAGGTTTTAGATGTTTCCCTGCTCCAGCACACCTCCACAGAGCTTGATAACGACGCTTCATTTGAATCAGGTGTGCCGGAGCAGGGAAACATCTAGAACCTTCAGGACAGCTGCCCTCGAGGACCAGGATTGCCACCCCTGGCCTAGTTTGATCTAGATTTAGTCATTCAGCAGATGCTTTTATCCAAAGTGACTTACAGTAAGTACAGGGACATTCTCCCTGAGGCAAGTAGGGTGAAGTGCCTTGCCCAAGAACACAACATCATATAGCCACAGCCGTGGGTTCAAACTCACAACCTTCCAATCATGAGGCCTTAACGCCTTAACCCGCTGAACCATCTGACTCCCTCCTAAGTAGGGTGAAGTGCCTTGCCCAAGGACACAACGTCTTGTTGACATGGCCGGGATTCGAACTCGCAACCTTCTGAATACAAGCCTGATTCCCTCACCGCTCAGACGCTTGACTCCCATTCATTCCAACCGAACTGCCTCTGTCCAGATGACACCCCAGTGGCCTCAGCCAGGGCGGGGGCCGGGGACGGGGCAGGGGACGTGGAGGACGGAGGGGACGGCAGCGGAGCCAACGGGCGTCTGTGAGGACGGTGATCATCGGGGAGCAGGAGCACCGCATCGACATGCAGGTCATCCGGCCCTACCTGAGGGTCATCACCCACGGAGGTGAGGGGGGGAAGCGCAGCGTGCTAATGCTAACCCTAAAGGCAGAATTCTGACTCTAACAGCAACATGCTAACCCTAAACCCAGTGATGTCACACTCAAACTCGTCAAAACTTGCCGTCGTGGCCAAGAGGGTGCAGGTTTTCATGTGATGAAGAAAGTGTTTTGTCCGTCTCTTCATAAACGGAGTGACAGTTCAGTGAGTTCTGGATTTAATAAGTATTTAACAATGTGCAGATTGGGAGAGAAATGACCAGACCTCTGGCAACAAAATGAAGACAGTACAAAGTTTAGGTCTCAATCATGTCTCTCTCCCGTCTGAAGGCAGGAAGACATTCTTTTATAGGGCACAAGAATGTAAACATAGATAGTGACAGGCAGTAATGACGTTACAACAGTCTTCAGAGAAAAGGTGTTCAGCAAGTGATTAGTATAAGTGCACAGGAAATCCAATTTCTTCCACACATTAGAGATTAGATAAACCTTTATTTGTCCTCCAGGGGGGGAAATTGCAGTTTACAACAGCAGCAGGGTAAAGTACAGCACACAGAGTTGCAGGGTAATATAACAATAACAATAAGGGGGGGCACGATATAGTACAGTGTAAAAAAGAATTACATGTCAACCATCCCATGTCAACCAAGCCACTACACCAGCTGATTTCTCTAACCAGTCTCTCTACTTAGTGTAATCAGCTGGTGTAGTGGCTTAGTTGAAGTGAAAACCTGCACCCTCTTGGCCCTCGATGGCACGAGTTTGACACCCCTGCCCTAACACCAGCAACATCAGATTAGATTAGATTAGATTAAACTTTATTGTCATTACACAGGTACAAGTACAGGGTAACGAAATTAAGTTAGCATCCAACCAGAAGTGCAAAACAGTTATTACAACAGAATATAATAAATATAAGTATACTCAGAATTTACACAGTATGAACAGGATCATCTGAATATACAGGGTATGTACGGATTAAAGTGATTTAAAACATCAGTGATTTAAGACATCATGCTAACGCTAACCCTACAGGCAGCATGCTAGTCCTAACGTTCTTCCTACATCCACAAAACGCCGGGTGTTAACAGCAGACTAAGCTCCTCCCCCTCCCCCCCCCCCTCCCCCCCCCTCCTCCCTCCCCCGCAGGTTACTATGGCGAGGGCCTGAACGCCATCATAGTGTTCTCCGCCTGCTACCTTCCAGACAGCAGCTGCTCTGACTACCACTACATCATGGAGAACCTCTTCCTGTGAGTGGAACCCCAGCCTCTCCCCCTGCAGGGGTCTGTCAGCGCCCTGTCACCGCGACAACCATGTCACCAGCACCCTTCAATTTATCTGAAGACAAAAAAGAAGCTGTTTGCAAATGGAACGTGTCTTTCTCTTTCCCTGGCTTTCCCTCTCCTTCCTCCCTCCCTCCCACTCCCTCTCCTTCCTCCCTCCCTCCCACTCCCTCTCCTTCCTCCCTCCCTCCCACTCCCTCTCCTTACTCCCTCCCTCCCGCTCCCTCTCCTTCCTCCCTCTCCTCCCTCCCTTCCTCCCTCCTTCCCTCCTTCTCTTCCTTCTCCTCCCTCCCTCCTGCTCCCTCACCCTCTCTTCCCTCCCTCCCACTCCCTCACCCCCTCTCCTCCCTCCCTCCTGCTCCCTCACCCTCTCTTCCCTCCCTCCCTCCCACTCCCTCACCCCCTCTCCTCCCTCCCTCCCGCTCCCTCACCCTCTCCTCCCTGCCTCCCGCTCCCTCTCCCCCTCTCCTCTCTCCCCCCGCCCCCCCCTCCAGCTACGTGGTGAGCAGCCTGGAGATGCTGGTGGCGGAGGACTACCTGATCATCTACATGAACGGGGCCACGCCCCGGGGGAAGATGCCCGGCATCGGCTGGCTCAAGAAGTGCTACCAGATGATTGACAGGCGGTGAGAAAAGGAGTCGTCCCCCCCACCCCCCCCACACACACACAGCCACCCCCCTCCCTTCCTCCATGGACGACCGGGCTGACGGCCTTGTCTAAGCGCCCAGACAGCCCTGACAGCACGCTGACCCCCTCCCTCAGCTGTAGGGAGGCAGGGTGTAATCAAGCCTGTCGTCTGCCGGAGAATCAGAATGGGAAACGAGCTATGAAACGTATACCGGCGTCCACAGATCTCGGGTTATTAATCCTTATTCTGGGTTTACGCCAAACCCATTTCACAGTCCCCGACTAAAAACTGAAAGTCTCTAGTCAAATCTAGGAGTTTTACTGGTGTCTCGGCACGCTCCCTTCATCTGGATCGTTAAGTTTAAGGTAGTAATCGGCGCTGTTTCATGTCAGTCTTTTCCTAGTCTTGGGTTTGCGACACTGTCAAAAACATTTAATATGATCGCAAGTGGCAGTGACACTTTAACTGTGTCACTGTAACACAGTCAACAACCAATAGATGAGCTCCGACAAAAGCGGAAACAGGAAACCTGACAGTCAAAACAAGAAAAGAATCGCATGATGTGGGGGGGGGGGAGGCTCACTTTAGCCCCCCCAGGGTGTTGACGGGACATGTTTGCCCTTGTGCGTGTGCGTCCGCTGCAGGCTGAGGAAGAACCTGAAGTCCCTGGTCATCGCTCACCCCACCTGGTTCATCAGGACGGTGCTGGCCATCTCCAGGCCGTTCATCAGGTACCCCCCCCCCCCCCTCCTCCATACAGGGACACGCAGGAAACGCACCTAACATCTGGGGGGGTGGGGGGGCTCTGAGAGGTGGCAGAAGCAGGGTCTTGTTAACTGTTTTGGGGGTTTCGTCCTCTCCCCCCTCCCCCCTCCACCCCCCTGCAGTGTGAAATTCATGAACAAGATCCAGTACGTCCACAGTCTGGACGAGCTGGCTGAGATCGTGCCCATGGAACACGTGCAGGTCCCTGAGTGCGTGCTGCAGTGAGTACTAGCCGCCACCAGGGGGAGCGGTGAACCCTTCCCTGGGAGTGAGAGGAGACCAGTGTGTGGGTCGGTGATGGGCAGCGGCTTGCAGCAGTCAGTCTTATAAATAATGTAGCGCTGCAAACTCGTCAGTCACGCCCTTGCAGCGATCCAAAAATAGATCCGCACGTCAGAGTGTTTCGAATGAGGAGTGACGAGGACGATGTGGTCAGAGTGTTTCTGAAGATGCGTGTGCCTTTTTGGTTTCAGGTTCGAGGAAGAGAGGATCAAAGCTCGAAAGGAAAGGTGAAGGCCATGGATGATTTAAAGAGCACAGGGCCGAGTCAGCTCCCAACTGTGTTGACCCATCCCTCTCTCTCTCTCTCTCTCTCTCTCTTTGCTGTCTCTCTCTCTGTGTCTCTCTCTCTCTCTCTGTTACTCTCTCTTTCTTGCTGTCTCTCTTTCTTGCTGTCTCTCTCTCTCTCTGTCTCTCTCTCTCTCTCTCTTGCTGTCTGTCTCTCTATCTCTATCTCTGTCTCTCTCTCTCTCTGTCTCTTTCTCTCTGTCTCTCTCTCTGTCTCTCTCTCTGTCTCTCTCTGTCTCTCTCTGTCTCTCTCTCTGTCTCGCTCTCTGTCTCTCCCTCTCTCTATCTCTGTCTCTCTCTCTGTCTCTCTGTCTCTCTCTCTCTTTCGCTCTCTCCCCCCCCTCTCTCTGTCTCTCTCTATGTCTCTCTCTCTCTGTCTGTCTCTCTCTCTCTCTCTGTCTGTCTCTCTGTCTCTCTCTCTGTCTCTCTCTGTCTCTCTCTCTGTCTCTCTCTGTCTCTCTCTTTTTCTCTCTCTCCCTCTCTCTCGCTCTCTGTCTCTCTCTCTCTCTCTCGCTCTCTCTCTCTGTCTCTCTCTCTCTGTCTCTCTCTCTCTGTCTCTGTGTGTGTGTCTGTATGCATCCAGGATGGAGCAGGAGCAGAGACAGCAGGAACAGCCTCCGCCGCCAAACCCACACAAACCAGCCGAGACAGAGAGGTAGGGAGCTGGGATGGTTCCAGCGGAGCGACCCCTCAGTGTCGACCGATCCGTCTGGATCTAGACTGCAGGTCCACTGGAAGCAGAGGACAGAAGCAGGGGTGACCGGTCATTAATATTCACCTCTGTTCGCAGGCCGGAGTCGATGATTGCGGAGCAGGGATTGTAGACGAGACACTCCTATTGTGAGAAGCGAAGAACCAAGGTATGAAACACGCACAGCACACATTATTAAAGGGGTCCTTATGAAAGCCACAAACACCACAGTTCAGGTTAAAGAACCTGAACTCAAACTTAGGATACCCTGTTAAGGTCGTCTCTCTAAAATGTAATTCTCTGATTCAGCCACAAGAGGGCCACATTAACCTGAAATCTATAAATCAGGGGTGTTCAATCCTGGTCGCTGCACCAGCACACATCATTCCAATGAAGGGTTATTATGAGGCTTCCAAAGAGCTTGATAACAACCCTTCATTTGAATCAGGTGTGCTGGAGCAGGAAAACATCTAAAACCTTCAGCACAGCGGCCCCCGAGGACCAGGGTTGGAGACTCCTGCTATAAATAGGGAATTGCACTGACTTTACAGTACCAGAACACTTCAACAGATGTTTGGCTGTCAGGGCCCATATGTTCATGCACTGTTATATAATCCCCACCTGTTCTGCTCTCCAAGCACCAGACCTCAAGCTGTTGATGAGGAATCCCTTCTCATGTGTAGCCAGTACTGTCGAATGACTGGAGGTGTGAGAGGAGTGTGTGTTTGTGTGTGTGTGCGTTCTGTTGAATTCCCTTTCAGAATGGATGAAACGTGTTCCTTTTTTCTCTTCATCCAGCGGCTGAGAGAAGCATCAAGTCAGCAAAGCAAGCAAGACGGAGAGATGATCTAATGATCTTCCTGTAAAGTACATAACCCACATCCAGACACATCCAGCCAAGAAAGATACATAGGTGCACCATGCAGGGGGGCCCTAGACCCCCCCCCCCCAAGCCAGCCTCCCCCCTAGCCAGCCTCCTTCCCAGCCAGCCCCCCCCCAGCCAGCCTCCTCCCCCCCCCCCCCAGCCAGCCAGCCAGCCAGCCTTTCAGGCTTTTACTGAATTCTGGCATCAGCTAACTAATACAACATCCCATATTAATCTGTTTGGTCCCTTTTCCTTCCAGACTACATAATGTTGCCAGATATCTTACGCTTAATGGAAGTATCATCCAGAGGAATCATTTCCTCTCAAAACGCTTTCTTTGTCGGCTGCCTTCATCCTAGCTTCCCTTACGTTTTTCCAAATCCATCCTCGATTAAAAAAAAATGTATTCCAGATCCCCAAATATCTGGAACAGAGGGTTTTGTGGTCCTCCCGCATGCATTTCTTTGGGGGGGGGATGGGGGGGGGGGTTGGTGATGAATTGACACCGGTTAAAGCATTTTCTGTCGTGGGATGTTACCAGTGCACTCCTAGCATGCAAACACATTAGCACGAGTGCAAATCCGATCCCCAGTCCAGTTCTGGGATCAGTCGGTCCCTGCCGTTGATCGACTTCCTGTTCCGATGCTTACCCACGTCCCTGACAGTAGCAGGCAGGACGCTTTTATTTTTGTAAGAATTACATAAATGTGCTGCCTATGTATTGCAAGTATTGTTTGTACTCTTGAATATAAAAGTCGATCGATTGTCATCTAACGATTAAGCTTCGCATCTATGTACGTTTAGAGACCATGTCACACTCTGGAAATGTATAAATCAAATCCTGATTTTGGTCTTATTGAAAGGCTGTTCTCATGTA